>CABHPH010152707.1:6604-33751 GCA_902168325.1 Peromyscus nudipes
CACACACACACACACACACACACACACACACACACACACACACCGGCTACTAATTGGAAGCGTTATTTGAGAACTCTTTAAAATTCTTTCCAAAATTAATGAGTGCATATAGTACATAAATATGCTCGGAGGGAGGCGAGAGGCAACGGAAGACACCTGAGATCTCACACAAACGCAGCTGGTAAACAAGTCCACGACATGCATAAAAATGGTGATGGGATTACAGTTGTGAGAACACCTCAGAGGGCCTTCAAACCCCAGGGCAAATTTTAGAATTTTGCCACAAACCTTCAGTTTCTATTGTGAAGAGTTTGAATAGTTTGTCTTCTGTATTAAACCAAGTCCTTGTGCCTGAATAAAAAGTCCATTTCATTTTCTCTTTAATTATGCATTGTGACAGCTGAATAATAACCTCGCCCTTTTTAAGAAGGGAAATGGGTTTTATTTTTTTCTTGGTCTGCCATTGAGGTTTTGATAGATCTTCGTGTCTGAAGCAGATGCCTTCAATAATGTGCCAGCACCCCAACTACCTCAGGCTTGCCAATGGGCTTTATGGATAGGATGCAGGAGGAGAGCAAGGAGACCTTGAACTCATTCAATGTTTTATGAGTGGTTCCCATTTCCAGAAAAAGTATAAATTTGTTTTCCAGATGCCCATTCTCTCTCTACACATCCGTGATGAAAGAGGCATGCATTCTTTTATCTTACCCAGATCTGTGCTTCATCGAAGATAGAGAAAACAGAAGACAATTTGTAACAACTCCCGCAACTGCTTCCAATATTAAATTACATTATAAAGTAAATTTATGCTTTGATCAGAAACCATCCCAAACAAATGCAACTGAGAAATTAATATCCCAGCTCAACGCTAAACATGGGGTATGTGAACATGAAGCAAAGCAGCCTTTTCTGGTGCTGGATGCTTTATTTTTCATCGAAGATCTGGGAACTGTTTCTGTTGGCTTCAGCAGCCTCTTAGTTACAGGCTTACCCCGCTACAACACATTGAATGTCCATATCTTAAGTACCCAGCACAGATGGCAAAGATGTAGGGCACAATCAGGAGAACAGTCTACCACAGCACCCAGAAGGGCACAAGGTTATGGAGTCTAGCAGAGTCAGGCGGCAAAGACAGAAAAGATGGCTTCAAGATGTAACATTGGCTTTGGACCCAAGCCATAAAACAGGAAAGAAAACTCATCTCCCACAACTTAGAATACACAGTCCACTTTTAAAATGCACGGTCAAGTTCTTTGCCAGTCTGTAAGGATTTGCGGACCTGGTGCTTTCGTGACTAATATATGGTTTGGGTAATTAAAATTGCTTTTTGAAAGCCCTTTCAATCTCAGAGCACGTAGTAACATCCTTTACAGAGGTCTGCATCGGAGCAATCAGGTAGAATAAGGCTGCACCTGAGGACATAGATCATTTGTTTTATGATTTACTTAATTCATCATGATATTTTCACGACTACTTATTCCCAAACCATATTGATTAGTGCTTTCCCACAGCAGGCTACCCAGGTCTGGATCGAACTTGTCTCTGCCAGGAACAGTTTCTCCGGGAGACCGTTCTATTTCAAATGGTTCCTAGGCCATCTAGTTATTTGTTCATTGTTAGGCATGGTGGGAGAGACTACAATAGATGAGCAGCCTCAGCTGGCTGCTGGAAGGAAGACTCGATCTGGTATTATTAAAAGGATGGGTTGTATATTCTATGCCCTATGGAAAATAGTTTGACAATACATCTTGACCCAGAACTTATTAAAAAATCCATTACCTTTTTAATTCAGGTTTATAATGCCCTTTGGAATTTCAATTTAGGCATCTCTTACCAAAATAATAGGTAGCTGATTACTGAACATGGGAAATTCAGCCTCTCATATTGACAACTCTCTTACAGGAGGTTTTTAATTTATTATTAACAAATTCCTGTTCTTGGAGGCAGGCAGGCAGGCAGGGGGGGAAGGAGGGAGGGAAAGACGGAAAGAGGGAGGGAGAGAGAGAGAGAGAGAGAGAGAGGCATTTCTTTTCCTTCCAAGTAAACCTTAGATCAATTTGCCTTGCCTCTGCCTGTCTTTCCATGGTGCACAAACGCTACTCCAGGGCTGTTAATCTTTGCCTGACAGCACCTAGGTCAGTCCAGAAGACCTATAGAAGTATCACCTGGAGGCCTCCTACTTTGCAAACTGTACCCACTCACTGAGACGCTCAGACCATTCTAGTGCCAATGTTAAGGACCTCGTGCAGCTTGAGAGACGGACTCTCAGCCTCTCCCCAAGCAGCACGTGTGCTGGGTGGACATCAGGCATCCCCTGCCTGCTCTTGACAGGACACACGCACGCGCCCCATTAGAAATGGCAGCGCCCTACTTTCACGGGTTTCTTCCTGGACTTTCATGGGCGCTCACGTTCAAGCTGGCCGAGCTAGCGAAGATATCTGGGGTTGCTCGGCCACCAGCCTCCTGGAAGGAGACTGTCAAAGAGGCCACTGCCTGCACCCCTAAGCACTGCCTCCTGCGTCCTGCAACCTTCTTAGCCCAGGGTGTGAAGTTCCTGCTGCAGCACACCAGTGCTAATGCCCGCTCTGTGGGCTGTAGTAAACAGGTTAGAGCCTTCTGTCCTTCACCACTGAGGAGGTGGAGAGTAAACGCCGCTCTGCTGAGGTCTTTTCAGACTGATTCTCTTGCGGTCTTGAAACACAGTTAGTCAGCTACTGTGGCTGCTGTGTGATTTCATCTCCGCTCTGCTGAGGACGTGGACCTGGTAGAGAAGAAGCAACCCAGCAGAGAAATGCGGTGTGGTGACAGGCGCAGACTCCTAGTCACACTCTTTTGGACCACAGGTTCTTTAGCTACATCCATTTGGCTGACACATAATGCAGTTTGGGGTTCAGCCTGAAACTCTTCAAAGGGCTTCTATCACAAGTTTATTGTTAGTGAAGTAAACATCAAAGCATCAGATCCTGCTGGGAAGTGGTAGCACAAGCCTTTAATTCCAGCACACGTAAGCAGAGGCAGGAGAATCTCTGAGTTCTGGCCAGTCTGGTCTACAGAGTGAGTTCCAGGACAGTCAGTGCTACACAGAGAAATTCTGTCTGGGGTGGGGGTGGGGGGCTCCATCTCTATGTGAATATACAAATTATCATTTAAATGTATATAGATACTGTGCAAGGAAAAAAACTAGAAAAATCAGTTTTGTGTCTCACTCATTCATTTCTGGTTTGTTTTGTTTTGCGTGTGTGTGTGTGTGTGTGTGTGTGTGTGTGTGTGTGTGTGAATGGTCAAGCTTCCTTGCTTCAGGTTTAGCCCCAGCTTTCCCTGGAGGGCTAAGACTGTCCATATGATTTCCATTTAGCGTGAGTGCCCTAGGGGCAGAATCGATGTCTTCTGGGGAGGGGGAAGAGTGCTTCAAACTCTCAGCACTTAGGCTACATTAGCTTATGCTAACTGTTCATCATTAAAGCAGCCGAACAAAACAGAGCACCCTTTGCCTAGGGTGCCTTTCCTCCATGGGTGCCCCTACCCTAAGCTACTCTTTCTTGAAGAAGGTGATTTTGGGGACCTGCATCTTGGGTCTGCCTGGGCAAGCCTAGGGACTGAGTCCCCACGACCCACATAAAGGTGAATGTGGAAAATAGACTCCAAAACAAAATTGGCCTCTGCCACATGTGTGCAGTGGCATGCACACACCCACACATATATAAAACTAATTAATTTGAATTTTTTTATTAAAAAGAATGATGTTTTCCACACATTTCAGCCTCTTCTGCTCTTCGTCATTACAGCATCCTTCATTGCCATCAAAAGGCACCTTGTGCCCCTTTGGAAATAAGTGCTTCCTTGGATGGGTTGCTGTTTTCCAAAGCATGAACCTGGAGAAAGCAGTAGAGAGGGGATGTGAACAGGGTGACGAATAACAGAGGTAAAAGTGGCCAAAGCTAAGGGAGATTCAAAGAGACATTCACAGGGTGGACAATGGACAAGGGAGAAGAGTCGCAGAGAGTAAGGGGGAGGCTGGCCTTCATCGTTAAGTTAAATATGTGAATTGGTGCAGCAGGGTAGGAGTTCTGGGGACAGAATTTTTTTTTTTTTAGTTTTTGGTGGTCGGGTTTTTCGTGACAGGGATTCTCTGTGTAGCTTTGTGCCTTTCCTGGAACTCGCTTCGGAGACCAGGCTGGCCTCAAACTCACAGAGATCTGCCTGCCTCTGCCTCCCGAGTGCTGTGATTAAAGGCATGCGCCACCACCGCCCGGCGTGGGGACAGAATTTAATGTGACTCTTTTAAGAGCCACAAAAAGGTAAGTGACCAACCCTGGGAGCAATGCTTTAAAAATCAGTGTTTGGGTAGGTGTGCTGGTGCACACTGGTAATCCCAGCACTCAGGAGGGGAAGGCAAGAGGAGGCTGAGTTGGAGGCTTGTCTGGACTACATGGAATGATCCCATCTCAACCCTCCACCCCAAGAAATAAACTGAAAAACGAGAATTCTTATTTAGTCAAAGCAGTCACAGAGGCTGATCAACCTCCACAGTTCGCATGGTGAATGCTAGGAAAATAAGACAATGCTCACACATATAGACAAGGAAATAAAACCTTGAAGGCAGATCAGCACGTTTTCACAAAGCCTTAGGCAGTACAGCGTCTTCTCACACCCCATGGCCATCACAGCAGAGATTTTGTCTTAGTCAGGACACAAAATGCAGGGTCTCCTGGAGCCTTGACTCAGAAGTGCCCGCTCAGTTCCTGCAGAGCTTAAAGATCTAAAGACCAGAGTATAGGAGGCAATCCCATGCCAGATGTGAGAGCAGCGACAGCCAGCCTTGGGTACCATTCCTATGGCCAGGAGCTTTGCCCAGCACTTCATGTATGACACGTTATTCATCTGCCCAGTACGAGTGCCTTTATTATCTCTATTTCTCGGACAAAGAGAGGAGCCTCCAGAGACCTTGTCTTAAGCATCTTGTCCACATTCATGCAACTTGTAAGGAGCAGAACTGGAGTTCAAACCTGAGCTTCCTGGCTCCAGAGTATGTGATCTTACCAAGTAAACGTTTAAAATTGGGCATAGTAGCCTTCTTAAATATCAACACACACACACACACACACACCTCTAGAAGCTGAAGAATGATGAAGATAATTTTTCTTGGTCATATGCTATTTTTTTAATCAAAGTTAATATTTAACTAGCTTACTCCACTGATAAATACTCATTGGTAAGTTTTAATGAAAAAAACGATATTGCTATCTTTTTTTCCTATAATAAATCATAGCTAGTGCTTAAAATGTATGTAAGGTGGGTCAACCCATACAACAAATATGTATGATAAGTTCAATTTGGTAACTTTTTAATCCATGTCTTTGGGTCCACTTCTAGCTATATGTTTATTACCAAAACTGTAGGGGATAATAGAAAATAAAAGAGAAACAAGTTAACTCAAATACTGATGTTACATTCAGCTTCCATCCACTCACCTAAGGTATTATCAAGTATTCACCATACTTTGTGACCAGCGTATTTAATGGTTCTAATTCACAGCTCATATGACAGTTGAGTCACAGAAAGGTCGGCACTGAGGCAAACTTTCCATGAAGGTAAATGACACCAGGGAGTACATAAAGTCGCTTCCATGCATGTAATGGTAACACTAATAAAAATTGATGTTAGTAAGCTCAGCATGTGTGAGTTTTTATACAGAAGCAATTTTTAGTAACACATGCTTCCCAGAGATCTAAGCCACCTCTCTGAGGGCTGGTTTCACGACCACCGTTGCTATGACCTCTGGGCCTCCACAAGGGGTCAGAAAGTCATGTACTACCTCAGCACTCACTCGATGCCTGTAGGGACTAACAACACCCATCCTCCTCACAGGTCACTCTGATCAGGTTGTATATATTAGTCTACTTTCTGTCACCAATAACGTGATACCACATACTATCTCACGGCTCTAAAAAGCCAAGATCAGAGGGCCTTGTCTAGTGATGACCTACTTGCTGGCAGAGGCTCAGCATGGTTTGGAGCATCACAGGGCAAGAGACAGGGAACATACATGTGCATGCTTGTCAGTTCTGGCCTCCATTCTCTTCCGATAAGGCCACCAAGATTCAACCATGAGGACTCACATCATGTAATCAATCTAGTCACCAAAGCCTTACCTCTAAACGCCACAGTTGGGTTCCGACGATATTAGCACCTCACAATTGGGCACTGAATTTCAACATGTGAACTTTGGAAGGCCCAAACACTGTATCAGTCCTTGTCCTGTTTGCCATAGAAAATGCAGGATATGCGAGGTAGATATGGAGTGTGAACATGGAAACACAGATCAAATATTCTCTGAGCAACACAGACGTGCTTCACTCTACGAAGTGTTGGTGAACTCACTGATGAGTGCTCACAGATAATTCATGAGTTTGAGGACATGCAGGCTCAACTTTGCTCACTCTATCATAGTGGGAGAGAAAGAGAGGAGGGGAGGAAGATGAACAGAGACAATGACAGAGAAGGACTTCAGAGTAGTGAAGCCAGAGTTTAACCTCTCTTCTTTCCAAGCTACCGGCTTGGGTGGATCTACCTCTAAATGCTTCAACACTGGCAGGCACAGTTCAGCAGAAGAAGACCCCAAACAAGGTTTTCTCACTCAGTTTCATGGACCTTCTCCGGCTGCCTCCAACAGTGTTCCACATCAGTAAGCAGATTCTGGGCTGGGCTCCAGGCAGACCCACCACCCCTGCTAGCACCTTCCATGCAGGTCCACCGTAGGTGAATGCTTGTTTCCCTCTGGACCTAGTCCACAAACTGAAAAATAAATAGATAAACTTAGTTTAAAAGAATTTAACAGCCAAATATGGGTAAGTTTAATAGCTAAGTGTTTTCTATTTTTATCTACTTTGGAGTCAAAATCCACCTGCTAGGATTCTTCCAAGAACTTCTTTAACATACGACCAACATGGAGAGATTTCTCTTTCATACTGGGTAAAGCACAAATAGTTTTCCTCATGTGTGGAGGAGTCACTCGGTCTTGCTGTTGTTTTTGCAAAAACCTAAGCCCAAGTAGCCTGAAGAGTCTGCTCCTGGTTCTCTTCCTGCCTTGAGTTCCTGCCCTGACTTCCTTTTGTGATAGACTGCAACTGTCAGCTGAAATAAACCCCTCCTCCCCAAGCTGCTTTTGGTCACAGTGTTTTATCACAGTAATAGAAACCTAACTAAGACACATGGACAGAGCTAATTATTAGTTTGTTTTCTCTTCAGGTAACAAAAAGTACAGGCCATTTTTTAAGAAGTATATGAAATTCTGTATCTTCTATAATACCAACTACTTAAAGTGCTTAGAGACATTACACTGATGTATTTAATAATATTGCATCTTGAACACTAAATTTGTTAGTCAATATTCCTGTTAAAAAAATATCTGAGACTGAGTAACTTTATAAGGAAAATAGATTTATTTTGACTCATGGTTCTGGAGGTCCAAGGTCACAGACCTGCAACCGTTGATGGTCTGTTTTTTAGAAGTGTCCCAAGGTAGTATGAGACATCAGGTGGCAAATGACAGAAAACAGGGTGACTCTGTCTCCTGGTCGCTCTCCCTCTTCTGATAAAGTCCCCTGGTTCAGTCATAAGGACTGATAACCTTATCTAATCCTAATAAGGTCCCAAAGACCCATCTCCAGACACTATAATGATATTAAAACTACACATTTTTAATTCCTTACAACAATGATTACATTTTAACACAGCAACCTTTGGAAATACACTCAAACCACAGAATTTTGCTCCTGGCCTGGAAGTTGCATGTCCTTCTCTCAATATAAAAATACAGACATTCCACCCCAGAGCCCCAAACTCATTCCAACATTAATCCAAACGCCCAGTGCTCTCTGACACTCAAGGTGAACTCTTTGAGCTACGAGCCTCCATAAAATCTGAAAACAAGTTACATCTTCCAAGATACAGTGGCAGGGTTTTCGCAGCCCCTCCTGTCTGGCATTGTTGGTTGCTGGCCACGTGGGTCCTCTCTTGGGCTGCATGGCTGTCTGCTGCTTTCCCCAGCAGGGGTGTGGCAACACGCTGACAGCCGGACCTTTCAGTGGTCCCCCCTGCAGCCTACTCCCACAGCTCCAGGAGGAGCCACCCTATCCAGACACTTTCTGTGGCAAACTTCTGCCCTGTCTGTTAGGCTTATGTTTGCAGGCTCGGTGGAAGCCGCTGGAGCACCGCATGCTTGAGTGCTCCACGTTTGCGGTCAGCTCCTCCATATGAATACCAAAGACTTCTACCAACACAAGCTGCACCTGGACCGCCATGATCTTAGCTGCAGCCATGGCCAGCTTCTCTTGCCTAAGGAAATCCCTAGCTCTTGAATATGTGGGGGTTTAGGTCCGTAAGAGACTATGCCCTAGAATTCCTCTGAGTATGTAATGGGAAGGACAGCCTTATGGATTTTTGAGACACCCTGGAAGATTTTTCCAACTGAGCTACCAAACAGCCTTCCTGCTAGTCTTTCATCAAGCTGTGGTTTCTCTCACCACCTCCTCTGCCTTCTCCTTCCCTGATTTCTCACTGTTCCTGCATTGGCCAGGCTTCCCATTTTCCAAATCCTTCCATTCTGCTTCCTTTGGCCCACGACTCTTATCAGAAACCTAATGAAACATGACTAATAATGTCTAATTCACAATCTTAGTGCTTTGCTGTTTTGAAATATCTCCCACCAAGCAAACTCTTCCATCCTTCTTAATTCTGGTCTTGTACAACAGAAACAAGGTGCTTCATAACAAGGATAGCCTTTTTTCCCATTCCCTCTGGATCCTTTCCATGCCTGCTGGATCCTTTCCATGCCTGCTAGATCATTCACATGCCTGCTGGATCCTTCACATGCCTTCTGGATCCTTCACATGGCCCCTGGGTCCCTCACATGCCCTTGGATCCTTTACATACCCCTGGTTCCTTTTCATGCCTGCTGGATCCCTCACATGCCCTTGGATCCTTTACATACCCCTGGATCCTTTTCATGCCTGCTGGATCCCTCACATACCCCTGGATCCTTCCTTGGGGCAGATGCTAGTTTCCTAGTCTCCAGTCTTCTGGAGTTTCATATACATATTTAACCACACTCACATCCTTGCAAGCCTTTTCTAGCCTGTGGCCCCAGTAGTTTCAATCTCCACCTTCTCCTCCATGTTTGTGGGCTCAGTTATAACGGCCCAAGTGTTTAAGACTAATTTTCTATATACATTCCCTATTGTCATAACAAAATACCTAGTTTTATGAAATAGTGTGTTCATGCTCAAAGCCCAAGGTTCAAAGTTGAAGCTCTGGCAGCCCTGTTGGTGGGGTCTAGGGTGAGGACTGACAGCAGATGATACTACAATGGCGGAAGTACATACGGGTGCGAAGAGACCACGCCTCAGTATAGGAAGACAGAGAGAATGAGGTCTCCCAGTCCTGAGAGCAAAGTCCCAGCTTACCTAAGGACCACTCACAGTGTGCCATGTCTTCAAAGTCCCATTTCCCAACATCACCACACTGAGGACTGAGCTCCCAACACATGATCCCTTTGTAGGTAAATTCAAACCATATCCTAACCATTTCGCTGAGTAGTTCAAGGAGATAGGGGCGGGGGCGGGGGCTGGGGGTGGCGGTAAGAAACAGCCATAACCACCTGTTCCATCTGAGAATTCGTGGGGAAAAGGAGGCAAGGCAGAGCAGGGGGAATCGCACAAAGGATAAAGTGAGAAAAATATTCAGCAGAAAAAGTACTTGGTGAGAAATCTCTGTTGTTTATTTCTCACATCTACTTTAAACCTAAAGCTAGGACTCATTAGAAAGCAAAACAGCTGGCCCTCCTCCTTGCTGTGGGCTGCATTGGGTGAATTAGCCAGGTCAGTGCTGGAAAGTAGTGACTATGAGTGAAAACTAGCAAGCTTACCAACCCAGCTACCACCCAGGCCCAGAACCAGCACTATGAGTCCACTGAATCTATGAACTGTTGGAGCAAGTGAGGGGGACAAACCTACAGATCCAAAACAGCAAGACCCTCACAACACAGGACAACAGGATATCCAAGAGGAACCCCAGTGAGAGCCCATTATCCATGATGTAGCAGAAGCCAGAGGCCTTGAGCCAGACCAATAACTCAGGCAATGAATACTTGCAAGTAAAGATAAACAGACTAAAGGGTGAACTGTGTGACTCAGCGGGCCACACTACAGCTTCCACGGCAAGATTCCTCTTTTTTTTTTGTTTTTGTTTTTATTTTTGTTTGTTTGGGTTGTTGGTTTTTCTTTTAAATTTGAATTTCGTTTGGGACGGGGAGGGAGATTGCAAGGGCATAGGGTGGATTCCAGGGGACAGGGAGATAAGTGGGATCAGAATACATGATGTGAAATCCACAAAGATTCAATAAAAGTAAAAGGGGGGGGAAGGAAGGAAGCAAAGAAGGAAGGAAAGAAGGAAGGAAGGAAGGAAGGAAGGAAGGAAGGAAGGAAGGAAGGAAGAGAGGAAGAAAGAAAGCAAAACAGTAAAGGGAAAGCTTTTGTTTTTAAGTTAGATGAGTATAATACAAGCAATTAATTTTGTAGGGGTAATAAATATTTATGAAATTAATTATTCCCTTTAAATTAATTTAAAAATTAGTTTTAAAAAAATCCCTATTTTCCACAGTAGTCCTTTCTGCTGCATTTGTAAATAACTTGCTTTATTGGCAGAGCATTGGGAAAGTTCCAAAACATTTCAAACCGCTGCCTTCAGGAAGCCCATCCCCCCAGGGTCCCTGGAGTTGGCTTGCTTCCCTTCTGCAATGTGGTCTGTACATCTATGAGCTGCTCCCACCTCTGCAGCCCTTTCTCGACTCATACAAGGTACTATAAAAAGGGTAAGGGAGTCCTCAAGCTCACTCCTTCCTGATCCCAGAGTCCCCATTTTGTAGCCATGTAACCCTTAGGTATTCTCCTCAGCTGCTCAAATTTTTGATTCTCTCTCCTGCAGAAAAGAACAATTCTTTCAAAGGTAGATGGAGTTCTTCCTTTTCTCTTTTTGAAGAGATTAAGTGTGTTGTGAAAGAAACGTTGGCAAAGCCCCTAGGGTTCTGTCCGATATGCTGTCTTAGAATCATCCGGGCACTTATGTTGAGAGGTAGAAAGGGGAGAATTAATCTGCTGCTGCGGTCAAGGCAGGGAAGTCAGGAGAGCAGTCTCCAGGTATTCCTGGGTTTCAGGCACACACCCCCTACCCAAACCAAATGCTGTTTTTACAAAGGTTTAATATTATTCTGCTTCCTCCTTAGTCATCTCAGAATCTACTTTCCTCTATCATCCATGATTACTATGGTATACACACGTCTTCCCAATGATTCCTATGACAAAAAGAAATCCTCTTCTCTTATATTTTTGTTATTGAAATACCTTGTTTGTGAAATGATAAGTCATAATAAATTATATAATCAACGAAACATCTCAAATGTAAGGCTGGCTAAACATAGAACTGATTTGAGCTGTTCTTTCTTTTTTTGTCTCTCAGAGCCATAGAAACATATCTTGATTTTTATTTACCTTAGACATGGTTACCAGTATAAACCAATCACATCCAGGAAGAGTTCAGCTTCCAGATGTCTAGTAGGAACCATTCTTTGAATTCACTATCAAACACAGGATTTCCAGATCTGGGGGGAACAGACCAAGAGGTCAGTACATGTTTGATTTCCCTATACTCTTAGTTTTGTGCCCACTGAGGAGGCTGAGAAAGGGCTCCCTAGAGCTAACACACTACTGCATTCAGTCCACCTCAGCAGAAAGAAAGTTGCCATGTATGTGGCACTTCTGGACATCCCAATTGAAGACCTTTAATCTGAAACTCAGATTTTGGTGTATTTCAATTTCTGGTTTCTTTAATAGGGATGCTCAACCAAAAACTATATACCAATATTCCAGACACTGAGGTTAGAAGCATTTCTAAGCCAACCATGGTGGCTCACAGCTACAATCTCAGCACTTAGGAGGTGTGGTGATGTGAATAAGAATGGCTTCCACAAGCTCATATATTTGAATGCTTAGTCATCAGGGAGTGGCACTACTTGAGAAGAATTAGGAGGTGTGGCCTTTTTGAGGAGGTGTGTCACTGGGGGTGGGCTTTGATGTTTCAAAAACCCAAACCAGGCCCAGTATCTTTCTCCTCCTGCTGCCTGTGGATCCAGCTATAGAACTCTCAGCTACTTCTCCTACACCATGTCTGCCTTCTGCCCATGTGCCTCATGTGCCCCACTATGATGATCATGGACTAAACCTTTTAAAAAATCTCACAAGCCCCATTTAAATGTTTGCCTTTATAAGAGTTGCCATGGTCATGGTGTCTCTTCACAACAATAGAACAGTGACTTAAACAGGATACCAAGTCATGAGGATAATTGTGGGCTCTAGGACACCCGAGACTACACAGTGAGTTCCAGGCTGGCCTGGAAAAGAATAATACTCCATCTCAAAAAAAAAAAAAAAAAGGAACTCCCAGTACTCAGACAGAGGCAACAGATCTTTGTGAGTTTTAGGCCCGCCTGCTCTATATAACAAGTTCCAAGCCAGGACTCACTAGTAAGATCCTACCTCAACGACAAAACAAGGACAAAAGGGTAGGGAAGGAAGGAAGGGAACATTAGGCCAAGGGATCTGTCAACTGCTCAACTGTACTTCTTAATTATAACGGTGTAATGCAATCTAATTTAGTGCAACATGAAGCATTATTCAGAAGAGAGATGTGGCATTCTGCTGGCTGTCATTTTGTTTTGATATGGATAGCCCAAGCTGGCCTTAAACATATCTCTGGCATTAGACATAAAAGGGAGTCCACTGGAGAAAGCAGGAGACACTGCCTAGAATTTCACTTGTGTCGAGCATTTTCCTTTTAAAATATAAACCTAAGGAAGGGGTAACTTGGTCAGCTCCATTTCTGCCATTTCTAGCTTCATATAGAAAGTTCCAGAACTGGCAGGCATTTTGCTCAGGGACTGAGGAAGCTTGTGAGAGTAGGAATATCATTTGGAACAAAATTCACTCCTGGTGAAGGCTGGCCAACCTGAGGGATGTGATCCATGAGGTGTGTGAGAGCGGCCAAGGGCAGCAGGGAGACAGAGCAGGAGGAGAGGAAGCAGGCATCAAGCCAGGAGGGATGCAGGCCATCAAGCTGGCAGGATTTTATAACATTCCTGGCCAGGGGCCACAGAGCATCACTCCATAAGACATCCAGGGCTCCCAGGATGCTGACTCCAGCTCCAAAAGGACACCAGCTGAAGAAAGAGTCTGAAGGTGTGCTCCTGCGTTCTCAGAAGGAGACGTCTGCCAACCATGTTTGCTCATTTGTCTGGCTGGTTGGTTGGTTGGTTGGTTGGTTGGTTGGTTGGTTGGTTGGTTGGTTGGATGGCTGGTTGGTTGGATGGTTGGTGGGTTAGTTGGTGAGTTGGTTGGTTGGCTGGTTGGATGGTTGGTGGGTTGGTTGGTGGGTTAGTTGGTGAGTTGGTTGGTTGGTTGGTTGGATGGTTGGTGGGTTGGATGGTTGGATGGTTGGTGGGTTGGTTGGTTTGTTTGCTTGTTGGTTGGTTGGATAAATGGTTGGTTTGTTGGTTGGTTGGTTGGGTTTTTTTGTTTGTTTTTTTTTTTATCTGCCCCCGTCCTTTCCTTTGCAGCCCAAATAGTTAAGACCTGATTTATCACTCTTACTGTCACTCCTACTGTGGTGTGATAAAAACAAGTGAGTAAATTTGTTTGTGAACTAAATTCGGTGTCAGAACCTGGGCACCAAGAGAAACTTAAAACGATAAGAAAAGATCTTAGAGCTGACTGATTCTATGGTACTCTCCTTTATGGAACACCTGGGGCTGCTTATGTAAAGAAGGTTTTCTGGATGTCAGCTGGCTTGGTCTGTTTGGGGATTTTGTTTGTTTGTTTGTGGTTTTTTTGTTGTTGTATTTGTTTGGGAGGATTTTTATTGTCATTTTGTTTTGACATTGAGTCTTGAGCAGTCCAGGCTGGCCTTAAACATGTTTGTGTTATTAAGAAATAACAGTCTTATACCTATAAACTTCAAATTCTTAGAAAAGATAAAACCTTCTACATAATATAAACAAACTAACAATTTGAACAGAAATCTGGTACTCTTTCTGAGAAGACTGGGATTATGGGGCAGCAGAAGAGAGTGAATGACCATGGCAAGCCAACTCCTAAGGTGACACATATTGTCATTGAGTGATCATCTCATGGAATTTCTATAGCAACATAGAAACTGTTACAGTGTGCCCGTTTTATCTATTAGGAGTCTGATGAATGGTGAATGGCTGATCAGGCGCTACAGCAGTGGGAAGGCAGACACAGACAACACTAAATGACCCTGCCAGGCTATGTTAATAAAACTTTATTTACAAACTAAGGGAGGTGGCTAACTAGATTTGGCTCTTGCCTTGAGTGTCCAACCCTTTTAACTGTCACCCTAGGATATTGTCTCTCTGTACACACAATTTCACAGTGGAAACCTAAAAATATGCTGTTGCTTCTGTGCATTCCTGACAATTTGGTTCCCAATGATTCCATTTTTGGTCTGTTAGGTAGCCCAAGATAATGAGATATTGAAAATATATAGCTTTCTTTGTAAACACTTCACCCCGCCCAACCATGCCCCATGAGCATCCACCTTGGTTGTTAAGATCGTTGTTTCCAACAGTCCACAACAATGTAACACACTGTGATGATTCCAGACAGACGTGAGGATTGAGTCTAAGCTGAAAATATTCCTGGGAAATTTAGAAACTAAGATCAGAGCCTTTCCACCAGCCATGTGGCAAGCTGGAGTTTGGACAATGTGCTATGTCTTGTACGGTTTCAGCTTTCCACTGAGCTTTCCATCTTTGACACTTACAACTATATTGGGACAGGGCAGGTTTTACAAGTTGTGTTGACCTCGTTGTCAAGGGAAGTAAAGTAGATTCGGTCCCACTCCCCATCCCTTAACTTGACAGAGCAAACAGGCTTCCGCAAAAACATTAAGAACCTGACCCCAGTGAGTTTCCTGCAATGTGCTGCTTATATATTTAGATCCCTATTCTTCATTAACTCTTCTTTGAAGATAAGCACATTCGTTTTGTTTGGGGACAACCCTGTGCATCTAAATCTTAGAGAAAGCCTGGTTTAAGGATGAAGCAACATTACTAGAAAAGACAGTCTTGACAAATTAGCCACAATGTGGGACAATCTACTTTCCAAGTGGCTAGTCCCTAAATCATAACATTAGCAGTTATGTGTTACTGGTCTATAGTTATTTCCTCTGTCCCTGGTCTACTCTGCCCTGCCTCCCTCCCTCCCTCTTTCTCTTATTCACTACCTAGTTACCTTGTTTCTATAGCTACTAATAGCAGAGCTACCCTCAAAACTATAATGGAGTTTGCCTCTTCTATTCTTATTTTAAAGAAAATAGAAAATTGAGTCCTTTAAAACTTGGTGAATTTCTGCTTTTTAATTGCTCTGCTGCTGATGGAAAGCCCACTTTACTGAACCTGATTTTAGATCGTTTGAAATGGGATTGCCATCGTACACACATTTAGATTATGGGTCAGGTAAAGTTTTCTTCCCTAAGCCGAATCCTGGGAAATAAACAGCTGTCCTCATCACCAAAAGAATAGGGTGGATAATAAAACCTATGTGTGTCTGCACAGAATTTTTTTCAGATTCTCGGAATTAAAAGAAAATGGGTAATTCACTTTGCCAATTTCAAATTCCAATTAAATGTTCTTAAAAAGAAAAGTGGCACTGCATGTATAACAAACAGAAATGAAAA
Source organism: Peromyscus nudipes (assembly GCA_902168325.1). Classification (NCBI taxonomy): domain Eukaryota; kingdom Metazoa; phylum Chordata; class Mammalia; order Rodentia; family Cricetidae; genus Peromyscus; species Peromyscus nudipes. The sequence continues at coordinate 22,412 of CABHPH010152707.1, forward strand.
ATGCCTCCCCACCTTTTGCCTGGAAGGAATAAAGCATTCAGTGGTAAGCACTTTCCCTACAGATCAGTCTCCAGTGGAGGGGGGGGTTAACTACTGCTAAGAGAATGCGCTGGGGACAGTGGCATACTTATGCCACAAAAGACAGGACGGATGCTCACAAGCAGACAGGGGAAGGGAACACTTTAACGTCACATCCCGGTCATGCCAAGGTCCATTGACCGAGTATTCATTTCAGATAATTAATTTACAACACATTAAACCCTGATGTGGAGAAGCCTGCTGTGCATCAATTGTGTAAAAATAAAAAGTGCTATTGATTTAGGATTTCAGTTGTATCATGTGCTGACAGATTAAAAAAAAAAGTGGTGTTATATCTCAAGAATGGTGCAGACCATCACCGAAGGGCAAAAGAACTGAACGGGTGTGCTCTGGAACATGCTTAGCGGAAGTGACAGCGCCTGAGAGATGTTCTGTGGTGTGAGCCAGGAAGCATAATTAGAAGCCACCCAAGTGTCTGATAAATATTGATAAAGATGCACTCTAGAAATCAAATTTGGGGATGTGATAATGGTCTTCTTTACAGTAAAGGTCTAAAATAGCACCTTGCCCTCTGCCAAATCCAACCATTAATATTTATTAAATAAAATATGAGTGTACCATTAATTTTAAGCAACTGACATGAATCGAAGCTTTCTCCCAAGTAAAGCACAGGAATTAGAAGGGTGAAGCTGTGCAAACTTGAAGTTATGATGTTTTGTAGATACGGAAAGAACCAGTTATCGATTTTAAAAATCAACTTGCTCACTAACTAATATAACTTTCATATTGAGCAAAAGAATAGATAATGAGTAAAAATGTTTGGGCCCAAGTACTCAGTGACCAAGGACAAGTCACTTATTCTCTCTGAAGGTCCAGCAGTTACATTTCCAGAGAAGAAAAAAGAAACACCCTCCTGACTACTGAGGGAGGGGAGACACAAATGAGATAATACATGAATGCAATTGAAACTATCACTGAGTCATATTCAGATATGACACTGAAACTGAACTATTTGGAAATGAAATTTTTTTTTTTTTGGTTTTTCGAGACAGGGTTTCTCTGTGTAGCTTTGCACCTTTCCTGGAACTCACTTGGTAGCCCAGGCTGGCCTCGAACTCACAGAGATCCGCCTGCCTCTGCCTCCCAAGTGCTAGGATTAAAGGCATGCGCCACCACCACCCGGCGGAAATGAATTTTTAAATGAATGCAAACACAAAGTTTTCCCCAGCTGATACATTGTAAACATGAACTTTTTGTTTTGCCTGAATGTGTGTTTGTGCACCACATGTGCATCTGGTGCCCACAGAAGCCAGAAGAGGGTGTTGGATTCCCTGGGGTTGGAGTTATAGACAATCATGAGCTGCTGTGTGGGGGTTGGGAACTGAACCCAGTTCTTCTGAAAAAAAAAAAGTACTTTTAACCACTCAGCTGTCTCTTCAGCCCCTAAATATTCACTTTTTTGTTTGTTTTTTGAAACAGAGTCTCTCCCTGGCTGTCCTAGAACTCACTATGTAGACCAGACTGGCCTTGAACTCACAGAGATTCTCTGCCTCCTGATGCTGGGATTAAAGGCATACGCCATCATGCCAATTTACACATGCACTTTTAATGCCACAAATCCTCTTCAGTTTTCTTAACTATTTTGTAATAACTAAATCTAGTTATAGTAGTTAAAGTTATAACAAAATTATTATAGTAGTTGGTTGTGACTGTAATAACAAAACATGAGTCCACAGGGTGTGGATTACTTAATACCCATAATAACTCCACGGTACAAAGCACATGGCCTGAGTCCTTTCTGTGATTCAAAGCCTTCTATAGATGTCAACAAGACTTTGCCATATTCAATATCCAATAAAATCTTCTTTGTTTTATACACTGCCTATCTGAGGCGGGTAAGGTCGAAGCACTGGGCCATGCCTTAAGCAAACAATGAGCTGTGACATGCGCAGAAAGCACTCTGTCAAGAGGAAACCTTACCCATAAGCTCCAAACCAAAAAGTGATGACATGCATCTCAGAGTCAACCAAGAAACACCACAGCAGCCAGAAGCAAAGCCTGCCAAAAAGCCACATATATATACCTCAGCCCTTTGTTTAATAAGTGAGAGATTGCTTGTAAACCTCCCAGAGTCTGTGTCGTTGACTCTGTGTCTACTCACCCCCGCCCCCTAGGATCAGAGACAGTTAAACCCCAGCTGCAGAGCCAGCAACACCTACCCAAGTACAGTTCCCTCGTGTAGCATTTAATGAGTTACCGAAGAAAATTTAGTAGAACCATCAGCAATTAGTTATGTGGACAAGTTCTCCTTTATAAATTCTTTCTGTAATAAGAGTAGAATTACCATAAAGCTGCAGCATTCAATAGAAAAAGTGGCCACATGTGGGTTATTTAAATTAATTAAAATTATTTTTAAGAATCAAGTTAGCAGTTACCTCAGTCATAGGTCAACTGCTGGGTAGCCACACCTGGTTGGCTGGCACCTTTCATATTGCAGAGTTCAAGTATAGGCTATATCATTCCCTGATGCTTGTCTTGTGAATTTTGATGGCAGACTGCCAGCAGGGCTTCTCCAGAAAGCCAGCCACTATCTGGAAGCCATAGAAGCCATCTTCCTCTTCCTTAGGGAACCTTGGAAGGCCAACTTTTTCCAGCCCTCTGAAGCCTGAGTTTTTTGCAGGGTGTGAAAGACTTGAATCAATGGTTTGGGTTTTGATCTTCATCTCAACACTTGCTTGGGGAGCCGCGCTTCTCACGGTTTCATTCCCATTTATGCAATGAGAATAAAAATAGAAACAAAACAGTAAGATAGAGAACATTAAAGATTTGCCTAGGTGTTCAGGGGTCCGTGTTCCAGTTAGAATTCTAATGGCTGGGTGAATTGCAGTGTTGTTGTTTTGTTTTGTTTTGTTTTTAAAAAGTAGATTTCAGTCGGTGGCTAATTGGCACGCCCACTGTACTAAAGGACTTTGGACTCAAAGAGAAAATTTTAAACTCAGAGAAGCCTAAGATCAGTATTTGATAAACAGCCAGGCTTGGTGAAGTACCAAGTTAAGCTCAGGAGACCAAAGAAAACAGAGCTGTTGGCATAACCAATGTGAAGAACTTGAAAATAAGAGAATGAGTGTTTGTTAAGCACCAGAATGTACACACCCTATAAAATGGTTGGAAATAAATGTAATTTAGCAAGGGCTGGGAGAGCAGCTCAGCAGTGGGGCATGTGCCCAGCATGTCTGAGGCCTCAGAACCAAAAAAAAAAAAGGCTTTAAGAAATAGCAAAATGGAAACTGGTCTCTAAATACATAGCTATCAAATAACAAATGTTGTTTAAATCTACAACAATGCCGCATAATGGTTCTATATTTTTTCCATTACAATTTAAAGACCTCCAAAGAAAACAATGCAGCTGGTGTACCTGAGAATCATGTCTTCTAGCCATGGATGGAATGAAAACTACAGACTTTCTCAGAGAACAGTCGGCTGAGAACTAATTACAGCAGGAGGTAAAAAACCAAAGACAAATGCACGGTGCAAAACAGTTCACAGATACAGACAGAGCTAGTCAGCTGGATACTTCAGTAGCAAAATTTATATAACACAGTTTCAAGGCAGACGCAGGGACTGGAAGGGGGAGAAAGGGAAAAGGAGGGAGAGAGGGAGGGAGGGAGGGAGGAAGGGAGGGAGGGAAGAAGGAAGGAAGGAAATCTTAAAATCAAAAACAAAATAAAAGAACAAAGTTTTTTAAATTCCTTTCTCATCAGAAATCATGAGGCTGTGGCTCAGCTGGCAGTGGTTGCTGTACATGGAGAAAGCTCCAGGCTCCAGCCCCAGCAGCAAGTAAAGCGGGAGTGGAGGTCACGCCTGTGACCCTAAGACCTGGGAGCTAGAGGTCATCTTCCGCTACACAGAGAGCTCAAGGCCAACCGGGGATACTCACGATGTTGTCTCAAAAAGAAAAAAGGAAGAAAATTGTCCAAGCCGTGGAACAGTTGAACAACGTGTCTTGTGTACTAAAAGAGAGAGAGAGAGAGAAAGGGGCTATGGAGAATGGCAGGATTCTGTGTGCACAAGAAAATACTCTCCAAAGTGAAGGCTATTGGAAAACTCTGATAGTAAAGGGACCAATAATTTAAATAGATATTAGACGTTTTCAAATGTCAATTAGCCAATAAACATATGATAATAATGTTCAGCATTGTTAATCGTTAGGGAAATACAAATTAAAACCATAATAAAATATCAGTTCACAGCTACCAGGATGGTAGTAACCAAAATGAAGCCATGGAGGATAAGGAAGGTGTGTGATGAAGGAGAGGATGGAAACCAGGGTGAGAAGGAAGAATGGGAGGAGAGGAAGAAAGAGAAAGAAAAGAAGACAAGAAGAAAAGAAACTAAATGAACAAAAACATTCTGAGGAAAATGTAGAGGAACAGGAACACTTGTCAACTGCTAGCAGAAATGTGAAACAATGTGGGGGTTTATAAAGAGGTTAACAGAATCCCTGTAGACCCAGGACTCCATCTCCATCATATATACCCAAGAGAGTTAAAGGCAGAATTTAAATGGGTATTTGTAGGTGATTGTTCATGTTGGGCACAAACTGAGCATCAACAGTATGTACACAGATGAAAATACAGTGATCCACAGAGTGACAAAATGAAACAGAATGTTGATCAGTGTTCCACACGTGATGAATGACCTCCAGACATTCTACATAGTGAAATAAGCTAGGCACAGCCGGGTAAACCCTGCCTAACTCCACTTATATGAGAAAACTCAAATACATTCATTCCTATAGGCAGAAATAATGGAATATTCAAATAAGTAGTTGACAGCTGAAAGACTTGGATAGCAGCAGATTCACAATGTAAGACAGACAGAGAGGTAGAAAATGGTACATGGTAAAAAGGTCTAAGAGAAAGAACAGAGAACAGCAGACAGAAAATGTCAGGGTAAATGTTGAAGGCTCTCCCTCTCAGTTTTAATTTGCTTTAAAAATCACTAAATAGATAACCTAAAAATATATAACTTTGTGTTATTCCACCTGCCTGTGGGCATATCTATCTGTCTGTCTGTCTGTCTATCTATGCACTTATTCAGTGAAGACTTTCCCTGGGGACCACAGATTGGCTCTGTATGTTCAGGAGCAAACAAAGTGCAAGCCCTCTGCACTCTTGGAACTCTCCCTGTGTTGTAGAAAAGCCTGCTCTGTATAAACACATTAGTGAAAATACAACTACACAGTGGGATACGTACAATGAAGCTAAGAAACTGAGAACGAACACAAGAACGAACGTTTGTCTCCTTCCACTCTCTGATCATCCCGCCTTGATCCAGCAACATCAACCCACTCTGACTCATGAGCAGCCCAGCTGATTCTTCACTTACTTGATTTTGCTCTGATGTCTCAAGTTCTTTGTGCACAAGGCAATATCTCCATTTCTCCATTTTAAAAAAGTGTTTCCTGATCAGTTATACTTTTCTCTTGTTTAATTAAATTTTTTTATTTGTTTGTTTATTAGTGTTTTAGTAATGTGTTTTGCATATGGCAGTCAGAGGACAATGCTGTGGCATCAATTTTCTCCTACCACTTTTATATGGGTTGCAGGGATCAAACATGGGTCTTCATGTGACAAGTGACTTTTGCACAAGTGACTTTTCCCACTGAGCCATCTCCCAGGCCCATATTTCTTCATTCTGTAATGCACTCCTCTCTCCTCTCAATTAGGTTTCCAACCCATTAAAGACATTCTTAATAAGATTCCTCAGAAGCAGAGCCCAAGATGGTATTCTTGTGCAAAGAATGGATTTATGAAGCCCTGTCAGAAGAGGATCATGGGAGAAGCCTAACAGAGTGGGGAGGGGAACCTAAGTGAAGATGTCATATTACTGTAGGCCAGCTTTAGCTGGTCCCTGGGAGGGCTGTCTGTGAAACATCCTACAGAGGACAGATATGGTGCTTTCCTGCATCCCCATCAGAGAGGGTGGAACAGGGCAGAAACATACCCTCAAGCAGCTGGTATTGCTAACAGAAACAAAGGCTGAATTTCCCAACATTCTACAGGCTGATTGTTAAGCACAAGCCTTACTAAAAGTTAAATTGTATAAATTTGCAATGAAAGTCTATTTAAAACAAAAATAATAAATAATACATGAATTCTCAATGATTGTGCCCTATTTTCTCCAATTTTATCTAATCATGTTAGTCTAAGTAGAAATGCCATATGGTGGTGACTAGTAAGACTCCCAGTTCAGATTCAGTGATATCACATTAATAGCTTCAAGTTAGCCATGACAGTCCTGGAAAAATGGCTTAATTGCACATGTTAATCATAGAGAGCACCTGGGTTCAGTTCCCAGCACCCACATGGCAGCTCACAGGCATCTGTAACTCCAGTTGTGGAGAATTCAGAATCCTCTCCTGGCCTCTGTGAGCACCAGGCACATACACACAGTGCACATACATACACACAGATAAAAAAAATCATGTACATAAAATAAAAATAGTCAAAAAATGACAAGCCATATATAGACCCAAGGTTTATTATTTAGTTAATATGTAATGTTAAAAATGGAGAAAACATTAATAAACTAGTTACCACACTGCAGGCAGCATAAAAAAATTGAGAAAATATTTTGTAGCATTTGAAAACTATTATTATCCAATCCAGCAAAGAAGTCATTCCTGATACTAATTAACATAAAAATATTTATTTAAGAACTTCATTTCTTCATCAGTTGAATACATAGTGTATTAGTCACTGTTCCATTGCTGTAATAAAATATCATAAGCAAAAGCAAGCTGTAGACAGAACTTATTTTGGCTTACAGTCCAAAATGGTGGGGGAAGCATGGCAGTAAATGATTGGAGCAGGAAAGTGAAAAATCAGATCTCAACTGCAAACAGGATGCAGATAAAGCAAATGGGAAAAGTAGAGTGAGCCTATAAATTCTCAAAGCCTGCCCCACCCCACCCTTGTGATGTGATGTACCGCCTCCAGCAAGATTCCACAACATCAAAGTTCCAGAGCCTTCCATGGCACCACTGACCAGGGACCGAGCATTAAAATACATGAACCTGTGGGAAGTATTTCTCATTTAAACATGTAAGTTGGTCATGAATAAAGAAGGTTAGGGAAGGAACGAGGAATAACTCTAATGGCCACATGAAATCTAGAGAACAGAATATTATGGGCTAGTGAGACGATTCAACAGGAAAAGGCATGAGATGCTAAGTCTGATGACCTGAGTTATATCCTCAAAACCCACGTGGTAGAGGTGGAAGGAGAAAACTGAGTCCCCCAAGTTGTCCTAGTACCTCCACACACGCACAGTGACACATGCTCACCTTCCCCCACACACACACATATAACTTTTAAACTTAATTTTAAAAGTATTGGATATTAATTCATTTTATAGAGTTAATTATTGGTAAATTATGTCTTTCAGGCCAGAATAAACTTAAAATAAAAGGATACATAGATGATAAATGATAGAATAGATAGATGATAGATGATAGATAGATAGATAGATAGATAGATAGATAGATAGAGAAGGAAGGAAGGAAGGAAGGAAGGAAGGAAGGAAGGAAGGAACAAACAAACAAAGAAAGAAAGAAACAAAGAAAGAAATATACTGATTTTTCCAGGAGACTAGTCATTTTGAACATTTATCAACACATCAGCACAGTCTGAGGTAGGGAATGCAACTTCCTCTACCCTATTCAGGGTGAGGGCAATTCTCAGAAGAGGACCATGACTAGTATGGGTTCTGTACTGACAAAACACTTACTGTTAGAAATGCATCTATGAGGATGGGGAGATGGCTCAGCAATTAGGAGCACTTGTTGCCCATGCAGAGGACCTTGGTTCGTTCCCAGTACCTACAGGGTAGCTCATAACCATCTGAAACTCTAGTTCCAGGGGATCTGGTGCCTTCTTCTGACCTCCATAGGCACCAGGCACACAGATGGTGCACAGGCATGCACACAGGCAAACATTCATATGCATAAAATAAAAACAAATAATTGTTTATTGTAAACTTATCAGTCTGATGCAGGGAATCTGGACCAAACACATTATCATCCTCCAGGCAGCTTATCACCTCTCTGTTGCCAAGTTAAACAGGATCACAGTTCTTAGGATGCTAGCCTTCTCATCAGCAATCGATAGGTGACCACATCCTCCTTTCTCAAACTGTCTCTGTTGTAGATGGAATAAGAAATGACCACTTGATCCTCAGCTGGTGCTTCTAGTTTGGGAAGCTGTGAAAACTTTACAAGATATTGCTTAACTGGAGGAAATGGGTGCCAGGGGTCCTGCCTTTGAAAGTCACCCCTGCTTGCCAGTCCCTTCCTCTTTCTTCCTGCTTCTTGGATCTTCCAGGAAGTGAATTTCTTCCTCCTCCACGTGCTGCTCCTTCACCATGAGCCTGAAATCAGTGGAGCAAAGGACTGTAGACTCAGACCTTGGAAACCGTGAGCCCAAATAAACTCTTCCTTGTTTACATGGTTTGTGCTGGGTGCTTTGCCATAACCCTAAGAAACTAATACAGTTTTCTATTAGAGCTATTAACATGGAAGCCATCCTAAGAGGCTTGCCCACAAGCCCCTGTGGTGGTTTGAATGAGAGTGTCCTCTAGAGGCGCATATACGTGCATGCTTGCTTCCCAGCTGGTGAAGTATTTAGGAAGGAAAGGATTAGGAGGTATAGCCTTGTTGGAGTAGGTACATCCTTATTGGGAGACATGTGTCACTAGGGCGGGCTTTGAGGTTCCAAAAGCCCATTCCAGATCCAGTGTCTCCCTCTCTCTGCCTGCTGCTTGTGGATCAGGATATAAAGCCCTCAGTTATACTGCTCCAGCTTCATGTCTGTCTGCTTCCTGCCACCATGATAATGGACTAATCCTCTGAAACTGTAAGTAAGCCCCAAATTAAACGCTTTATCTTATAAGCTGTCTTGGCCATGGTGTCTCTTTGGAGCAACAGAATAGTAATTAAAACACAAGTTGGTATCAGGAACTGGGGAATTTCCATGATAGGTCTGCCCATGTTGTTTGTTGGGGGAATATGGAAGACTTTGGGACTTTGGACTAGAAAAGCAGTTGAACACTGTAAGTGGAGCTTAATTGGCTACCCTAGCAGAAGAATGAAAGATAGTAGTGCTGAAGGTGATGTGGACTGTACAACTCCAGCTGAAGAGGTTTCAGAAGGGAAGAATATTATTAGCTGGTCTAGACACCATTCTTGTGATATTTTGGCAAAGAATGTAGCTGCCTTTTGCCCTTGTCCTAAAAATGTGCCTGAGGTTAAATGGAAGAGATTTGGAGTCATGTCATTTGCAGAGGAGATGTCAAGACAGCCTAATAATAACTATGTCTTGCAGTTTTTAGTGGTCACTCTTATGAAGATCTACAATGTAAAGGAGAAAGCAAGGCAAAGAGAAATACAAGATATACAGTTTGAAGAGAAAAAAGACAGCCAGGAATGTAATATTGGAGCTAAGTCTTGTGCTCAAAGAGATGAAAAGTTTAAAGGAAAGTCAGATGCTAAATGGAATAAAGGGAGTGCTGCCCTCAAGGCAAGACTCCACAATCGTACAACCTGTGAAAGATAAAGGTCTAGGGCATTTCCTAGGCCTAAATAATAACAGAAAGCTTCTGCAAATGTAATTCAAGAAGAGGGCCAGGTTCCAGCCCCAGCAAGCAGTAGAATTTGGCAGCTTCCCCCAAGTGGTTCTGGATTTACAGTCAAGAAAAATAAAGGAAAGGGACTGTGGAGTCTCTCTCTATGGTTAAAGGAAAGCTGCTGGGGTCAGACATGTGGTAGGGGTGTCCTGCATGGAAGCCTGGAGAGAAGGTCATTGCATGAAGCTGTGAAGGTCAAGCCTGGATTTCTTGGAGACTCCAAGATGTTGGAGAGGCCAGAACCATGGGCTATCTGCCGTGGAGAGCTGCTAACAGGAAGTGGAACCAGCCCAAGAGAGAGAAGTGTGTTGCAGTCAGCAAAGTTGGAAGGGAAGAGCCATCTAAGAAAACTCTTTAATACAAGACATGGAATGTGAGGACAGCTAAAGTTTTGTTTTAAGTTTTAATTATTGTGCTTAAGAGATCTCTAAAACAAAAATGCCTCTAACCACTAAGCCCCGCTCATCCAAGGGCAGATAAACCTGTAAGCCCTACTTGCCCAAGGACAGATACCTTCCTAGAATGCTGGGGCTGTTCATGTAAGATAATAAGCCACATGTTTTCAACTCTGTAAACAAGGTTAGTTGCCCCAACTGCACAGGACGTGCTTGATTGCACGTAGGTGGGGGGTATGTAGCAAGGAATTACATCAGGATGTATTCTTGCCCCCACCTGGACAGATGCGGGAAGTACATAGTCCTGTGGGTTTGCCTTTATAAACACTGGACTAATGTAATTCATGGCCATTCTCTGGGAATCCCAGGTATGGACCTGGCCAGTGTCCATCATCCTGGACAGTATTTAATAAAGCTTGCTTCAAATTTGGCTCAAAAAATTGTGGTAGTGGTCTTATTCTCACCCAGTGGGATTAACAGGAGTTACAGAATTTGGAGTTTTCTCTGTCTTGCTTTGGTCCAGGATTTCTTCACTGTGCCCCTTTACTCCCTTTTGGAATGGTAATGGATATTCTGCACCATTGTATGTTGGAAGTATTGATCTGCTTTTTTATTTTGATCTTACAGAGGGTTACAGTTAAGAGATTGCTTTGAGTCTCAGAAGAGGCTTTGAACTTTTAAACAGTATTGAGACTGGAAGGCCATGGGGACTTTTAAAGTTGGACTGAACACATTTTGCTTTATGATATAACTACAATCCTGTGAGAGTCGTGGAGTGAAATATGGCAGTTTGAATGAGAATAACCCCCACAGGCTCATATATTTGCATGCTTGAACCCTCATTGACAAACTGTTTGGGAAGGATTAGAAGGCGTGGTCTTATAGGAGTAGGTGTATCCTTGTTGGAAGAAATGTGTCATTGTGACAGGCTTTCAGGTGCCAGGCCTCAGCTCCCTCCCCCTACCCCCTACAGCACGCTTCCTATGAATTAGGATGTAAACCTCTCAGCTACTGCTCCAGTGCCATGCCTGTCTACGGCTTCCTACCATGATGATAATAGACTAACCCTTTGAAATAGTAAACAAGCCCCAAATTAAATGCTTTCTTTTATAACTTGCCTTTGTCATGATGTCTCTTCGCAGCAATAGAACAGTAACTAAGCCACCCCTACACACCACACACACACACACACACACACACACACACACACACACACACACAC
>CABHPH010152708.1:0-18722 GCA_902168325.1 Peromyscus nudipes
CCTCCTATGTCAACCATTAATTAAGAAAATGTCCCACAGTCGTACCTATAGGCCAGGGTAATGAAGGCATTTACTCAAATGGGGTCCACTCTTCCCAGATGACTACAGCGTATGTCAAGTTGACAAATAACTAACCGTTATGGAGAAGGAAGGATTGACTGTGTGGAATACAGAGGAATTTTAGGGAAATAAAACTATTCTGTATGCTGTGGGGATACTGGGTGAATGTTTTGCACACCTGTCCAAACACACTGAATGCTCAACATCAAGAATGATTTTAATGTAAGCTACCATACTCGGTAATTGTACTGTGTGAATAGGTCATATGCCACATTACTTTAGTAAGCTCATAATGTCATTAATAGTTAACATCTTATCTATGACTTATTATTGTTCCTCATTCTAAATTAATATATACTTCTGTTTTTATTCCTAATTTGTAATCTTTTCTTACATAGAGCTCATATGTTCACACATACAAGACTTACAGACCAATATGTATTCCTGAATCTTTTCATAGTAGTGTTTTCCATTTATGAAATATTGTTACACTTATTTTTCATTATCTTTTTTCACTACAGAGGAAGGTGATGTCTAAGGGTTTTAGTGCTTTGTTCAAATCCCCTGAGGTGTAGAGCTCAGTGTCCAAATGCAGGCCTGATTTGCTGGTTTTCCCCACACTGCACTGCACACCCTATACCCAAATTCTTGTTAAAGTAAGATGTATTAGTTGGCTTCTCTGGTTCTCATCTTTAATCCTAGCACCTGAGGCTGAGGCAGAAGGATTGCTATGAATTCAAGGCAAACCTGGGCTACATACTGAGTTCTAGGCCAGGCTGAGCTGTGCATTAAGATTAAGTCTCAAAACACAGACCAGCAAACTTACAATCAAAAAGTGTGCTGATGTAGGCCTGTCATCCAGCAATTAGGGGGACCAGGAGTTCAAGGTCATTTCTAGCTAGATAGTAGGTTTCAGGCTAGAGTGAACTGTGGGAGACACTGTCTCAATAAACAAACAAGCAATCAAGCCATCTTATGAATGCATGACTAAGTGAAAATAACATCCAATTTTAATGGATCAATATGACCTTGGCTCTTAATTCATTTTGCTACCGTGACAAAATACCACAGGATGGGAATGCATAAATAATAGAGATTTACTTTTTATAGTTATGGAGTTTGGGAATTCTATTGAGGGTGCTCTGTGGCTCCTGGATAGTGAACCACTCTTGTGAAGGGAGCACATGCTGTCCTCACAAGGTGGAAGAGGAAGGAAGTGCCAGCTGATGCTGTCAGCGACTGATGAAGTGAAGCCTCATCCTCATGACCTCATCTCCCTCTCCAAAGGTCCCACCCTAAGACCACATTGGTGATTACATGAATTTGGGCATGGAGGAGCTTCATACCACAGGCCCTGTGAGGAGAACTTACTTGAACTCCATAAAGCCTTTTAGATCTGCTTGAGTGCTTAATAAAACAGTCTAAACTTCAACTTGACAAGACTGTGGTTTGCAACCCTTCACGGAGGCGACAAAGTGGTTTGCGCATGAGGAGCAGGAAAAGTGTACATGAGGGTAACAGGGGCAAGGAGGGAAAAGAACAAGCTGTTTCTAAGCACTTTGTTTTATTTTGGTCTGATAAAGCTTCCCATGGGTACTTGCTCTCTTTAGCTTGGCTGGCTGTATTAGTCTCTAAATCAAGCAGATACACACTGAATGATGTGTATGGCCTTGGGGGAGGGGGGTTGCCTATGTGTCAAATGATCGCAACATCATGTGACATGTCAATACCTGCATAGTTGTAGCACGAATCTTAAAAGGTCTTATTAATGATAATAGACCTGGAGCAAGGTATTGGGGTGAATGCTGGAAGAACAGAGAAGCAGAACAAGTCACAGTCACCTCACCTTGCCATTTCCTCAGCTGATCCTGTTTCCTCAGACTGGAAGTCTCTGAATCTCAGCTGAACTGTTGCTCTAAAGCCTAAAAGCTTAACCAGCTCTAGTTCTTGGTCCTCACGCCTTATATACCTTTCTGCCACCATTTCCTGAGATTAAAGGTGTGAGTCACCATGCCTGGCTGTTTCCAGTGTGGCTTTGAATTCACAGAGATCCAGACAGATCTCTCTGCCTCTGGAATGCTAGGATTAAAGGTGTGTGTGTGTGTGTGTGTGTGTGTGTGTGTGTGTGTGTGTGTGTGTGTACATGCCTGAAAGTTTTTATGCATTTCTATGCATGTGTGTGGGGAGGTCAGAACATTGAGTATCTATCTTCCTCAATCACTCTCTACCATACTTTTTATGACAGCATCTTTCATTGGCCCTAGAACTTGGCAATTCAGCTACACTGACTGGCTGGAGAGCCCTAGGGATCTTCCCATCTATGTCTTCTCAGCATCAGAATTGCAAGTACACACTACTATATTGTGCTAGATTTTACACGGTACTGGGATCTCAACTAAGGTCCCCATGCTTACATGGCAAGCCCTTTACCACTTCCTTAGCCCCACCCTCACCCCCCAGTTCTTAATTCTTTACACATTTGTCTTAACTAGGGCTTTTATTGCTGTGAAGAGACATAATAATCATGGCAACTCTTATAAGGAAAACATTTAATTTAGGGTGGCTCACTTACAATTTCAGAGGATAAGTCCATTATCATCATGGTGGGGAGCATTGATTATCTGCTTGTCATTTTCAAAAATCTCAGGATGATGGCGCTGGACACAGCTCAGCCCTTAAAGATCACTTCCTGCTTTCTGCTTTGGTTCCCAACACCCACATGATAGCTCCCAGTAACTTTTAACTCCAGTTCCAGGGAATTTAACACTCTCTCCTGGCATTCAGGGGTGCCCGGCATGTATGCAGTGGACATACATACACACAGGCAAACATTCACACACATAAAATAGGTCAATCTTTTAAAAGAGTAAAATTGAAGTCAAACCACACAAAATAGTCATTTTCTAGGACCACAGCTGTCAGATTTCAACTGTCCAGCACACCACTGACTTGGGTTTATCATGTGTGTCTTTCCATATACCACCCGGCACCACAAGACAAGGTATTTTTATCAATTTTTATCAAACCAGTGCCTTTATATACAATAAATGTTTGATCAAATAGTAAGACTAATGTTTAATCAGGATCATGGCCTTCAATATTAATATTTGCACATCATGCTTAATACTGTCCTCCTCACAACAGCTAACTGAAACCAGGCTAGATGTTCACCTACAGACAAGCAGAAGAAGGAAACTGGCACATGCCCACAACAGCCACAAAGAAAAATAAAAGCATTGTATTTTTGGAAAACTTAGTGGAACTAGAGATTATTATGTTGAATGAAATAAGCCAGTCTCAGAGATCAAACACCACAGGTTGTCTCTCACATGTAGAATCTAAATGTCAGTTGCTCTCTCTCTCTCTCTCTCTCTCTCTCTCTGTGTGTGTGTGTGTGTGTGTGTGTGTGTGTGTTCCCATGCACATGTGTGAGTGTGGTCCTATGAGTGTACAACTCATGAAAAGGACCATGAGAGGAGAAGAAAGAACCTATGGAGGACATGGGGAAGAACGGGTCTTGGACTCCATGTGATAGAAGCTGAAAGGGGGACAGTTTTGGAAGAAGGGGGGAAGGAGGGACCGGAAGGTAGTCATGGAGGGAAACACACAAACAGCCCAAAGCAGACAGGTATGTGTGAAAACGCCACGGTGAGTCCCATCAGTTTGTATGTGCCTATGAAGTAATTTCCTAAGGAGAGACAGCAGTCCCCAGTGTAGCTGAGGAGGCAGCGACTGCCAGCACCCCGTAGAGTGACACTGTGCTGTACTCACCAGGATCACACAGCTGCAGTCCGAGCACACATTTTCTCACAGCCTCATCCCCTGAACTTTCGGAGAATCCATGAATCATATGATATTCCCGAAATAATTCTCAAAAAAGTGAGAAGAATAATGATTAGCTCCCAGCTTTTGGACAGATGCATGACAGCAGCTTTGTACAGAGGTGAACTCCTGAAGCTCAGCCTGTCTCTCCAGGAGGCAAGGTAGTGAACAATGCCCAGTGGTTCCCTGTGATAAAGGAATTTCCTCTGGCTCTCATTCTTTCTCCATGAACTTGGCATTTGTCGACCTAGCTAGATTACACCTCTCCTATAAGAGACTCAACTGTGGTTCCTCAATCCATTTCATGATGGGAAGACTGCATTCATTCCAGAAAGCTGTTTGGTTTACTAGAAGGGTTGCGGTGCTTTAAAAATGAAAGTGTTACCTGTACATGGCATTTCCTGTAGAATCATAGTACCCAAGACCCAGAGTGACGGTTCTGGCTGGATCTGTTTTCAGCATCATCTACCTTGAGCTATTTCTAAAATTGAACTTTTATTCGCAAATACACGGAAACATTCAATTTCTACATTTGCACTGCAATGCTGTCTACATCCATGATGGGCAGATGCTTGTGGACCAGCTACGGTAGTAACGCCACTATTTAATAGTCACAGGAGGTCATTGCAGGATTCAGATTCGTGGCTACTCTTCAGATTGCCAGTGTAGGTTGTACAACCCATCCTATTACTTTTATGCCTTTCTGAAACTGGGTCACATTCATATATCATGTAGACTACAATTTGGTGACAGTTCTAAAATTCTCATCTTATTTGTGTTACCTGACATTCATGGTTGGAGACCAATACACAGTCTCAGTTTTGTGGTTATCCTTCTTGCCCTTGAACATTATTTAAGAGAATAATTATTCAAAGAAATAACAGTATTTGTAGGTGAGCAAGATTAAGTAATTAAGTTTCTTCTGAAACTGCCAAACCACCCATGGCGTATCGACAATGTGCAGCTGCTTTGAGCTGTGTAGAGCTGTGTGGATGAGGGTACAGCTTCGGGGCTGCTGAGAGGAAGCCCTTGGTTTGTAACATTGAGAAAACTTTGTGGTGTGAATTCTCCCACTAGAGCCACTTTTCAGCTTCCTCTGCCTCTGTGGTTCTTGGATACTATACAGCTGATTCTTGCAGGGTACCTGCCAGCATACCACTGAGGGAAACGTGCGTCTCATCTGAAAACTGTCCATGGGGAGACACAGAGCGGCTCCTCCAGACTAGGCATGCAGGTTAAATGGAAAGACTTCTTTTTATCTCAGCTTAGACCATCTTATTGGATGCGACTGATCACAGCTCAGCAAAAAGCTGAGATCTAGAGACAAAAGTAAATCTTACAGTTTTGCTTTTACTGAATATGTGAATATAAGTAGTAATGTGATTGGAGCTTAAATACTTAACATTGCTGTAAGTCTATCACAAAAAACTAGGAAAAATCAATGTGTCACGTGTTAAATTATCCCTCCAAAGATAAGTCTGAAATCTGGCTCTGCTTCTCTTCCCTTACCTGTGCTGGAAATAGCATCTTTGAAAATGTAATCAATTTATAGATCTCAATAAACATGATACGATTCAGTGAGCCCTAAATCCAGAGAGCAGTGTCTTTAAAACAGAAAAACCATTTGAACTCAGGCAGAGGGGAGGACACACGAAGATGAAGGCAAAGATGGAGCTATGGTCATCACAAACCAAGAGGACCAGGGACCTGCGGAATCTAGAAGCGACCGAAAGATTCTCCCATGGACCCTCAGAGAGGCTGGTCCTAAAGGCTCCATGACTTCACACACAGGGCTGCCACACTTCCAGAGAACCAAGTTTCAAAGCAACCTTGGCTGTGGGCATCTGTTGTGGAAGTTTTGTGGGAGAACAATGTAGTTCAACAAGCAAAAACAGTTCCTTCAGTTTCAGTCTTCAACTGAGTCACACACACACACACACACACAAATAACTAAATTATTTGTATTCTCTGGAAAAATTCTATTTAGAGACACAATTAATTTAAATACAAAAACGGCTATGAGTCGATGTGAGGTAATTAGCCATGAATCTGAATTACCTTTGAGGATCTCCTATAACTGTTAAATAGTGGCATTACTGCTGTAGCTGGTCCACTAAGCAGGTCACTTCGATAAATGGATGTAGGTGAAGTCAGCTTACAGTAGAGTGTAAAGGGGTTCTCCAGAACTGGGGGGCTCCTGATGTACCCAAAAGAGACACAACTATCCAACACTGCCTATTTGTCAACAGCAGAAATAATCTATATTTTCGTGCAGTAATCTTGAACTTTCAAGTGTGTCTAAAAGGTGAAAATAGTAATGGCTAGTTTTCAGCTTTTGGGCAAACACATTATGATACTTAGTGTGTGGCTATTTGAACGCCTCAAAGTCTGTGGAAATTTGCTACTGGCCATTGGCAGTTTCTTTTCTCTTTTCATTTCTTTCTTTCCTTTTAAACACTGAATATTTATTCTAGACAGTAATTGTTTCTTAGTGCCTTCAACTAACAGTGCTTCATAATACTGTGACTTTAAAGTCTTCATCCTTCATCCTCTTGATGAAGGCAGCCAAAGTTGTCAATGTTGGGGAAATCTTAAGTCCACAAGGAACAGGTCTTCTAGATCAACTTTGAAATAAATATTTTCAAATAATGGAAATGAATGACATTGCAAAAGAATAATGTATGTTTGTTTTTCATATACTATGCTATAAAATATGAGACCACTGGTTCCACTGCAAAAATCATCATTTCATAAAAGATTCCATCTCCATTTTTACATTTGGCTTATAACTTTTAGGTGCAGTTATTATGTCTTTAAAAGATCAACTGTCCCAGCTGAAGGGAAGCCCATTTTCTGAACTGAACACCTATATATGGAGCATGTATTTTTAGCTGTGGGACAAAGGTGAAGTGGTTTGCTCTGTCTGGTGTCATGATGTCTTTAAATTTCATGAAAAGGAATTAGGGGCATCTTCAGGACAATGTACTGCAGCACACAGAGGCTGGGATTAATTTCCTTTGATACTTTATTGCTACCTCCTGTGAAGTTTCAGTGGATGGTGACAGTTCACATTATCCAGAGGCTAAGCTTTCAGCAGATGGGTAAAAAGCTGTCACCGTAGCTGAGTCCAAATGTTCAGAGAGGGTCAGACAAAGCCTCCTGCAAGAAAGCAAGCAGACGCTGGGTACTGAGATCAAAGCCCATGCTGGCTATTTCCACAAAGAACCTCTGTTAAACAAAAGTGATGAGGAGCCCAGTGAGCCGAACGGAGTGAGGTGGTACGAGCAATTGTAGAGGAATGTTCAAGACACTTACAGAAATATAGCCAACTGGGAACATGTTAAATACCTATAACTTTAAGTCAACTCAAATACAGGCAGCCACAAAGAGAAATTGTGCCTAGCTCAATGGAGTTCCATGGAATATGAATTAGTATAAAATCTAGGGTAGGCAACAAAAATTTGCAGCGAGAAGGGACAATAATCCAAAGAGGGGAGATTTCGGGTTAAATTTTTTCTCTATAAGAAGAGATATAGTGGAATGTCTTTCTAGGGAAATTTATCCTTCTATTTTCAAAATAAGAGAAAAAGTCCAATTAAGAAGCCATTCTCTGGCCTTGTGGAGAGGGGCTGGTGTTCCAAGCCACATAAAATATAAGAGTTAATCCAGCTGGGTAGGTCAGTCACCTGGCTAAGGGATCCCCTCACTCCAGGAATCACCTGAAGTCACACTGAAAACATGGGAGGAAGTTGTGCCTTTTAATGAGATATTATACGTTTCCTTCCCAGAGTTCCGCCCCCAGCGCAGTCGCTCCAGGGCTGCCACACAGCTCTGCTGAATCTGCCTGACTTTCCAAGCCCCGACTCAGAAAAACATAGCATGGCTTGGTGTTCTTTATTTCTCCTCTTCCATCTTTCTTAGGAAGCTGGCCAGAGCTGAGGTACACTCTTCCTGGTGGTCTGTGCTTCCTTACTCTTTCTCTGAGGCCTCCTGCCTCCTTTATTCCCAGTAGCTGCTTGTCCACCCTGAGGGTGATCTCCATGCCTAATCGAAGCTGCATGTCTCTCGCACTTTCTGTGCCTCTTAAGCTTTTGTCTGTGAATCTGCAATGAACTTCTCTCTTAAATGGACAGAGAGATACATATAATGGGAAGGAAGAAGACAGGGTGCAGCTCTATTTTGACCCAACCCTGTATTATGCATGAGCTAATTATCCTGGTCAGCTAATATTTACTGTAGCATACCTGTTTGTGTGCATCTGTGTCATTGGTTTGTGTATTTACTTTTAATCATTATTTTAGAGTGCACTCATACTTATTTTTTTTAACATTACTATAAATGCACAGCAGGCTGTGCCAGGATGAGCCTCACTCATCTAATGTTTACTACACCTCTTGATTATGTCAAGAGGCCTTACCGAGTGATTGACTTACACTTCTAGGTTTGTGTAAATTCTCTGTGGTGCTCATACAATGACAACTGTAGACGGTATCCTCAGCATTCAGTTTGAAAATCACAACAGTACAAAGAAATTTGCAAAGATGCCATTCTCAGATTCAATTGTTGTTGGTTGTTTTTGCTCTTTTGGGGGACCGCCACCCAGCTCCCAAATAAATCACACACAGAGGCTTATTATTACTTATAAATGCTCGACCTTAGCTTGGCTTCTTTCTTGTCAGCTTTCCTTAACTTAAAATTATTCTGTCTACCTTTTGCCTCTAGGCTTTTCCTTTTCTCTATTCTTGTATACATTTCTGTCTTACTCTGTTGCTGGTTGTGTAGCTAGGTGACTGGCCCCTGGAGTCCCCTTCCTTCTCTGGTTCCTTCTTTTTCCTTAATTTCTCCTCCTATGTATTCTCTCTGTCTGTCAGCCCCACCTATTCTATCTCCTGCCTCACTATTGGCCATTCAGCTCTTTATTAGACCATCAGGTGTTTTAGACAGGCACAGTAACACAGCTTCACAGAGTTAAACAAATGCAACATAAACAAAAGTAACATACCTTAAAGTAATATTCTACAGCATTCAACCTCCCTCTTCTTCTTGGTCTGTTTCAGGAGTTGGCCACCTTTACCTAGTTAGCTGTTTTAGTAGATTCATTTAGTAGTTTTGAGCATCATTTTTGGAAATGCGGAACATACATAGATGAAGGTGTATGGGTTTCTTGCCACAGTTATTTCCCCCAAGGAACTGCTGTAATTCTTGGATGATGCACTGGCCACTTTGCATCTGAGGTATGATGTGTGTATAATAAATGCCCCTCACATCAGGAGTCAAGGTCATAGGAATATGGAAAGGCCATGGAAACACATTCCTCAAGGAGGACACACCAGAGCTGACACTAGGTGTAGTTGAAATATAGAATTTTAAACGTCACAGACAAGATCCACAAACATTTAAATTTAATCTTAAAAATTTGGAGGTAAATATTTGAATGAACTTTATATGATTGCTCCAAGTTTATTCCTAGGAGGCTCTGTTTTTATAGATAGGATGAACATTTGTGTATTTTGTGGGGTTTTTCCTAAGAAAATACCGTTTTAATAATAAATAGGAACAATTAAAAACAAAATTTAATTAAAAATTCAATTGAAGTTTGTGGAATTTTGTAAGTCATTAAGTATGTGTTGCCTGCGTTTGGCATGGCAATACAGAGTAACTTCCAAAGTGAAATAAAAGAAGCTGTTCATGCCCTTTATCCAAGGAGAAAGAAGTTCCTTCTCAGGTGGCAATCTGAAGATGCTGTCGCTAATGATGTTGGCTCTTTAGAGGGACAAATGATAAAATCACGTTTTATACTGTGTTCAAAAATCCATCAAACATTTTTGCTTTGCATAGATAAGTACAATGTTTTGTCATTCTGTTTAAAATAAAACAAAATTTTCTCTTCTAGTAAAGGCCATCTCAAAAGGTGTTTCCATAGAAACCTGTGAAGATCAAATGGGAACATCTCTTCAGCTCTGTGCAGAGTGAGCTGCAGTGCCCAGAGATTTAAACTTGGCTTGAGATAACATTATCCATGATTATTACATGGCTTGTTGTGAAGGGCAATTTAACCAGTACCTATACATTTTCTCAGTAAATCCACTGCTCGTACCAATTTGGTATCATAGCTCTTTTGACTTCTTAATAACATTAAGACAGGAAAGACATGCAGAAGGTTTTTATGAAATAACTGTAGCAATTGCATGCTTTTAAACCCAAGACCAAGGAAAGTGAACTGCTTTTGTAATTCTTTTGTATCTAATATTTCTCTGTTGAAATAAGTTCTGGATGAGAATTAAGAATCCATCTATATATGCGATCAAGGATTAATTTGAAATTTATAAAAGGAATCCACAACTCAGTAGCCACCATACACACAATAAGAAAAAAATAACCAAAGAAGTTGAGCAGATAATTCTTCATGCAAGACATTAGCATAAGTGAATGGAAGATAGATATGCTACTAACTCTTAGAGAAATGCAGGCAAATCTACCATGAGATGTCTTCTCATACCTGCTAGGATAGCCGTCATCAAGAAGGGGGCAGGGGGAAGGAAAGAAAGAGGGAAGGAAGGGAGGGAAGGAGGGAAGGAGACAAGGGAGGGAAAATAAGAACTTAGCAAGGCTGGCAAGAGTAAGGGGGATTGGGACCTTGGTGTGGTTGGTGGGAATGTTAAACCACATGGCAGCTATGGAAACAGCACAAAGGTTCCCTGTGAAATTATGAACAAAACTGCTGCAGGATGCAGCACCCCCACTTGTGGTTATGTATCTAAAAGGATACAATCAGGACCTCAAATAGATGTATGTATGTATATATGTATGTATATATGTATGTATGTATGTATGTATGTACGTACGTATATATGTATGTATATACGTATGTATGTACGTACGTATATATGTATGTATGTATGTATGTATGTATGTATGTATGTATCCTTGCAGTGCAATCCATGCTTGCAAAGCTACAGAAACCACTGAAGACCTGGATACAAAATTAATCAATTAAAGGTACTGTACACATATGGTTACTCAGCATTCCTTTTTTTTTTAAAGTTTTTTTTTTTTTGAGGGCACCAGATCTCATTACAGATGGTTGTGAGCCACCATGTGGTTGCTGGGAATTGAACTCAGGACCTTTGGAAGAGCAAGCAGTGAGCTTAACCTCTGAGCCATCTCTCCAGCCCTCAGCATTCCTTTTTTTAAGACTGTGTCAGGGTTTACTCTGTCACCCTATTACCCTCCCTGTTGCCCACCTCCTCTAGGATAACTTCTTCCCCTCTCATTGTAGCAGGAATCTTAAAATGTCTTATTAATAAAAAACAAACTTGAAGCCAGTTATTGGGGTGAATGCTGAAAGATCAGAGAAGCAGAACAAGCCACAGCTACCTCACCTCGCCAGTTCCTCAGCTGATCCTGTTTCCTCAGACTGGAAGCTTGTGAGTCCTCATCCAAATGGATCTCAGCTGAACTGCTGCTCAAAAGCCTAAAAGCTTAACCAACTAAAAGCTTAACGAGCCAAATGCTTCTGGTTTCTGGTCCTCACGCCTTATATATCTTTCTGCTTTTTGCCATCACTCCCTGGGATTAAAGGCTCACTTCTTGGGATTAAAGGCGTGAGTCACCGTGCCTGACTGTTTCAATGTGACCTTGAACTCACAGAGATCCAGAGGGATTTCTGCCTCTGGACTGCTAGGATTAAAAGTGTGTACTACCACTGCCTATCCTCTATGTTTAATATTGTGGCTGTTCTGTCTCTGACCTCAGATAAGTTTATTAGAGTGTACAATATTTTGGGGAACACAATACCACCACATCTCATGATTGTCTTCCTGGTTAGTTTCATACACTCTCACACACACAATGCTAAATCCGTGGTGGGTTCAGTATTTCTTGTTTGTTTTTAGAACTCCACACCTGCTTCCATAGTGGCTGCACAAACTTACATTCCCACTAGCAGTGGGTGATGATCCCTGTTTCCCCACATCCTCTCTGGCATTTATTGTCACTTGTCTTCTTGAGGATGACCTATCTGACTGGTGTGAGATGAAATCCCCAAAAACGTCCCTGATAGCTAAGATGGTGAACATATTTCCAATTTATTTTTGTGTTTATTCTTTTGAGAACTGTCCACTAAGTTCAGTAGCCTACTTATTAACTGGACAAGTTAGGGGTTCTTTGGTATTCAGTTTTTGCAGTTCTTTATATATTCTAAATAGTAATCCCATGTCTGTTGTGTAGCTAGAGAAGATTCTTTTCCCATCGGTAAGCTGTCTCATCATTCTGGTCATTCTTTCCTTTGTTGTACATAATCATTTAAATTTCATATCTTAAGAAGTGTTTTATATTCAGCCTTAAAAAGGAAATTCTGCCATACGCCACAAAAAGTGAAGCTGGAGGACATGATGCTGAATGAAATGAGCTTGCAACAGAAGGACATACTACACGATTCTATTTCCATGAGTTATCTCTCTCATAGCTAGATTTGAGAGTGGGGCTTGGAAGAATAGAGGAAACCCATTTGCTGAAACCTTTATGCTAGGTGGGTCAGTTCTAGGGATCTGTGCCTAGAGTCAAGACTACAGTAGTGTGCACACCAATGTTGAGAAGTTTAAAGTGGATTAAAGTTTTAACAAATAAAAGCAAGAACAAAATGTACAGGTAAACATGGAGAGACATTGGCTACGTCTGTTACCTTGATGGCAGAGACAGCAGCAAGCGAGGGTGACAACTTCAGTTAGCAACACTCACCAGAATTCAGAATTGAGATGAGGCAGGGGAAACCTTCTGCCTTGCTACTCCTGATCCTTCTAGGTTTCTGTGACACTTGAGGGACCCATGGCCGTCATCCACCATACTTATCCTAGTTTGCCTGACAACCAGATCCCAAAGTAAATCTCTCTTTTGGAAAGCTGTGGAATCTTTAGGAGGTGAGCCCTGCTGAAGAAAGTGGAGTCCTGGGGCCAAGACAGCTCCACTACTGACTGAACCAGTTGCTTATAAACCAGTTCAGATTTAAATTAAATCTGAATTAAAATCTCGGATTTTTCTTTTCTTCTATTTTGAGCCTAATTTCACTGGCTTCCTGCTTAGATAGAATATTCCATTTGTTTCACTAGAGGTAGGATAGATAAAGAGATATTCCCCTAGACCTGGTAGAAAGACAGAAGAACTAGTGAAAAGGAAAACAAGAAAAGGCATTAAAACTAAGGCTCTGGTGCTCACATTTTGGTAAGTAGTTGAATGTGTCTCCTTCTCTATTTCTGCACTTCCGTACAGAACATAGGCCAAGTCCTGTACTTTCCAGAACATGAGGCTCTAGGATGCCACCATGAAAAATCTAAACAGACAAACTCAGAAAACACTAAGGGCTCCCCACTGTTCATTGCTAGTTCACAGCCTGAAGACACAAGGATGCCTCTGTTTGGTGGAGGCGGTCCAGCATCGGCAGGTAAACTTGCTGCTGCAGTCAAGGCAGCCTGCCACATATTAGCTACTCCAGCAGGCAGGTTTAAGCTTCATTTTGAGAGATAAAGGACAAAAGGTATTTCTAGTATGTTGCTATGGTTTATATGTCAAATACTCCCACGGGCCCGTATGTTTGAACGCTCAGTCCCCAAATGATGCTGTTGTTTGGGGAGGTTGTGAAACCTCATGGAAATAGGACTTACCTAGAGGTGAGGTGCTGGGGACTAGGCCTCGAGGACTGGAGAACATCTCCACTTTCAACTGAGCTCTTTGCTTCCCAAACTACAGAAGAGGCAGGACCAGCCCCTCAAGGCTTCCCATGCCTCACCTGTCTGCTGCTTATGTCAACGTTCCTTCCTTGCTATGATGGACTGTATCTGTGCCTCTGGACCAGAAACTGCAAGTTCTTCCTCTCCTGCTTCTTCTGCCAAGTACTTTACCCCAGTGGTGAGAAATCTAAGGCACAAGTGTCCTTTCTCAACGTGTCCTGAAATGACGGGAATCTGTTCCAAAGAGGAGTGCCCACGGGACCAGAAGACCCACAGGAATCAACATGGTTTCAGCAATGGGTGAGGGTCTCTGAAAAGTAAACACAGGGCAGACGTTTAAAGAATTAGAGGACATGACTGTAAAGTTGAAAGGAAGTTCAATGTCCTGAGACTGGAAGACAGACAGCAGACCGTTTCTACAGACACTACATTCTGAGTGTGCTCTTTAGAGAATGGCATGTGGTTGTGTGTTTGCACACTGACCACAGGCTTGCTGGAAGAAGTGTATACGTTCCTCTGGTGTAATAAGCACATGTACATAAAACACCACAATGTCAAATTTATTCCTGGTGTACTGCTTAGTTTAGTATAGTTAACAGCTAGAATATGCTTCTCAACAATCTCCAAAGGAAAAAATAAATTGATGCAATTCTCAGGTAAAGAGAGTGTTTTTAACAGAATTTAATGTACTCAAAATGCTAATAGAAGCCATACAGTGTGGTTGGTTGTGGATTAGGTTTTGTATCTACTGTAAAATATTTGTTGTAAGACTTATGAGGGTTTTAAAAATGATTGGCAGCAAAGTAAAAAAATCCTTCACCATCACTTATACCTAGACATTGCCCAAAATTACCTCCACTTCTTTCTCTTAAATCTGCATCATTTTTAAAGACATCAGAACCACTCTTATGTGAATATGTGACCTTTTTAAGACTATAAATGCCAAAATATGGCCTTTTTACTTCTCCAGCTTTCTGACAGGAAAATTTACAATTTATGTATTGTTGGCTTTCTCACTTTCTGTTCTAGTTCTCTGTCTTGCCTTGAACACACTAGAGTCTAACAACGCTAGTGGAGCTGAAAGGAATTCTGTGCCAAAGTCCAGCCCTTTCCATCAGAGAGCTGCCCTTGTCCTTTTCACCACATGGTACCGTGAGGTGTTCATGAGCAAGCCTGGCTGGTTAAAGCACGTACTGTAAGAGACTAATCTCGTGATATAAAAGCTGAAACCAAAAAGACAAATGTGCGCCCATCAACGGAGAGCTCATGGGCTTTTATACCACAGCAGAGATGGCTGCCTAGTGCCTAGGCTTAATTCTACAACCTAGGTTGCTTCTGAAGCTGACATGGAAGAGGATTCCAGTGCAGGAGAAGGTAGAGAGTCAAGATGGAGCAATGAAGGGAGAAGACTCGAGATGCTCACACCACAGTCAGTGTGATCAGAATACCTCTGCACTCCCGCTTTGTGCTGAGGTCTTCTCGCCCACCTTCTTGGGGTCATTGGTGGGGGCTTCTTTGAGGGCCAGTAGTTCCTGGAAGCTCCCAACCTTGTAGCCGGGAAGTAGAACACACACGCAAAGGGAAGGGGTGAGGCAGAGACAACAATGAGTGTAAGTATCATTCATTAGCTTCTAAAAGGACCAAGAGTCCGACAACGTATCCCAGGGCTTGAGGCAGGAACAACTCGGGCCAGTGAGGTGGCTCAACAGGAAAAGTCGCGTGCTGCCTGCCAGATGACCTGAGTTCAGTCCCAGGAACCTACATGGCAGAAGGCAAGAATGTACTCCACACAAGCTGTCCTCTGACCTCCACACACATGCTGTGAGTGTGTGTGTGTGTGTGTGTGTTCTGTGTATACACACACCCAGTACTGTGTATACACATACCTACCCCACCACACACTCCCCCCACACCACGTGCACAAAATAAATAGATATTTTTTAAAAGACAATTCATGTATTAAGAGTTTTAAAAAAAGACCTAGTAGTTAGATTTTTTTGTCTTTTTTTTTCAAGGACATTTAAATAGATATTGGGGGACTGCTACAAGGAAAAATGATAACTTAAAAAGGAAAATATTGCCGGGCGGTGGTGGCACACACCTTTAATCCCAGCACTCAGGAGGCAGAGCCAGGCAGATCTCTGTGAGTTCAAGGCCAGCCTGGGCTACCAAGTGAGTTCCAGGAAAGGCGCAAAGCTACACAGAGAAACCCTGTCTCGAAAAACCAAAAAAAAAAAAAAAAAAAAAGAAAGAAAGAAAGAAAATAGTAATGATGATAATTGTGGTTTGTGGAAATAGGTTCATTTTAGTATGAAATGTTTAACGATGGAACAGTAGAAGGAGAGAGAATAGAGTGGGGTGTTTTAATTTTATTTATTGTAAAAAATGAGAATGTTAATATGTTTGCATATAAGGTCACTCCTGTCGAACTACTTGTTTAGGAAGTGTATCTAGACGATTATTTCCACCCAGCCACATGGAACTGTGAGGACAGCTCTAGTGACCATAGCAACGAAGGGCTAGTCAGGACCGCTATTCACACTCGGTGACAGGCCAGAAGAGGATTGAGCTGTGAACCAGCACTGGTGATTACACCTAAGACTGAGAGGACAAGGAACTCAGGGAGTGTGCACCATGACAATCAAGATCTGATTTGATAACCGAGTCCCTCAGGCACCTCCCTCCTCCTGGGAGACAAGCTCTAGATGCCCCTATTAATGAGAGATAAATCTTAAAAGAAAATAACATTAGCAACACAAGTCACTGTCTTAAGGCACACAATGAATTAAAGTAAATCTTGTGGTAATTTGGGAGTACATCTCGCTACATAATTACTCACAGAAATAATTACTGCAATTGAAGTTGGAATGCAATGTTTGATTATACACCTGAGGAGCAAAGAAATGAGCCTACAGTATTCTTATTCTTGGTGAAATATCTGTAATGTCATTTTGAACATAGGAAAAGGAAAAAGATAATTATATTAATGTTATTAGAAATCCATATTTGAGGGAGAGAGAGAGGCAAAATAAAAGATTGACTACAATCCCCATGACTTTAAGCTTAAATTGGAAACATTGGTAAGAATTGATAATGTCTGATTCCTCTTGAAAAAAAAATAGATGATTTCAAGCTGTATCCACAGAAAAGCGTGAGTGACAAACAGGAGCAACAGGCACCCAGAAACCTGCACTGTCTCTTAAAACACCCAGCTAACAAAAGCCTGAGATCCTTTGGGAAAATGGCTGGTTCCATGTCAGTGCAGAGAATACTGACCATGAACCTGTTCTCTCTCTATGAGCCAGAAAGTGTTATCCAATTCGAAGTGGTCAGTCCTGAAAGTACAGATCAACAGACAACAAAAGTGGATTCAGCCAGTTCTCTCTCTCTCTCTCTCTCTCTCTCTCTCTCTCTCTGTGTGTGTGTGTGTGTGTGTGTGTGTGTGTGTGTGAATAATATTCAAAGAAAAAGAGACTATCAATCTGAAAGTACAGGAGAGGTTGGAGGGAGGGGGCATGGGAAGGCCTGGAGGGAGAAAAAGGAAGGGAAAAGAATATGTAATCATGTTTTAATTAAAATGTATTTAAAAAACCCAAAAAACTGGCATACAAAATCCAAAAAGATATTTAACAAACAAATGATAGCAGTTAAGAACTAGTCTGGAGGGATGACTTCTCTCCAGCATTGCCCTAGGACTCAGAAGAAGATTCCTTCCCTTTCCACAATTTATATTTCAACTTTCAATGTGGATTAAAGCTATGATTCAAAATACCCTGAGAGAATCCATTATAAGGCTTATAAAAGTAAAATTTTAATAAGACCCAAATATTCACTGAAATGTTTCCAACAAGACCAGTGGATACATTATGAAGCTCTGTGACTTCATGGCTCCCTCAGTTCAACAGCTCGTATGTGAAAGGTTTCCTTCTGGGCTTTCTCCCTTGTGAATAAAATCTCCCTTTAAGAACGATCTATTCATGAGAATATTCCAGATTTAACAGTTTTACAAGTTCTGAATTCAAAAGTGACGTGTAAAAAATGTTAGATATTTGGGACACTGGGTGATCTGAACTTACTTAAATGATTAAATGTTTATATTTCATCTACAAATCTTAGTAATATGTAAATTTATAATAAGAAAAAATGGGGTCATGTCAAAGGAAAACAGGAGTCACCACAAAAAGAGTCCTCTTAGTCAGTGTGGGTTATAGTTGATTACAGCAGAGTGAATATTGAGAAATGGTTTCTAACTGTACTTTAGGAAGAAAACTGAAGGAAGAAAGGAAGGGAGAGAGAGAGAGACAGACAGACAGATAGAGAAAGACAGAGACAGAGATTGAAAGAACACTCTCAAAAACATACTGGAGGTTGGAAGGAAATCAACTGATTACTTTAAATACTGGTAATTAAGAGAACGAATTAAGCAGTTTATCTTGCTCTCTCTTATCCCTGCTGTTTTAGGTAACTCAGAGGCCTGGTTTATAAAGGACTAATTCAACCCCAGCTAATGAACACAGAACAGTAGCAGTTATAGAACCACTAGTTTTCAGATATTGATGACTAATGATTGCTAGCAGCTGCTAGAGCTTTTAGGCAAGAGATTGATGGAGAGCTTTACAGTGGATGAGATCGGGCTGGCCTATACCTGGACCCATGGGTTATCCCACCAAAGAATAAAAAGAAAGAGAGGAAGACACTATTCTGGGCTAAAGGAGACTTTAAAACAACACAACAAATATAATGGCCAGGTTTGTTTTCATGCTTAATTGAACAAACCAAAATTAGACAATGTTAGTAAGAATTTGAACATAGGCTGAAATTTAACTTCAATAAAGAATTACTAATGTTAGCTGTGATAATGATATTGTAGGTGTATAGGCTATTCCATTTTAAATACATTCTGAAATATTTAAAGGTAAAATGACATGATGTCTTGGACTTGCTTTAAAATACTGAAGAAAAAAATGAATGAGGTCACTGGCTCACTTAAATCCAGATGGGTCTTGTGAGAAGTCTGAAGACCAAGAGCCATTTGCTCTTCAGGAGTTTAGGAAGTATTTGTTTGTTTTAACCTAGGCACCTGCTTTCCCAGTTTACCCCCCAAAACACTGTTCT
>CABHPH010152708.1:18822-47432 GCA_902168325.1 Peromyscus nudipes
CCTTCCTTCCTTCCTTCCTTCCTTCCTTCCTTCCTTCCTTCCTTTCTTTCTTTCTTTCTTTCTTTCTTTCTTTCTTTCTTTCTTTCTTTCTTTCTTTCTTTTTCACAAGCACATGGTTGTATTTATTACA
Source organism: Peromyscus nudipes (assembly GCA_902168325.1). Taxonomy (NCBI): domain Eukaryota; kingdom Metazoa; phylum Chordata; class Mammalia; order Rodentia; family Cricetidae; genus Peromyscus; species Peromyscus nudipes. The sequence goes on from CABHPH010152708.1 coordinate 18,953, forward strand.
GCCTCTCACACACAAACTTCCCAGTCTTGAAGTTTCTGTTTATCCTAAGTGTCTGGCACAAAAATGATAAGACTGTGTCTATCACCCCTTGTAAAATAACATCCCACACTCAAGGGATAGGAAAAGAAAACCAAGGAGCGACAAGTCCCTCATGGATTTCTAAACTAATGACTTAGCTTTGCTGTTTCAAATAAAACAAGATTTTCTGCTTGTGGACCTCTTATCAAGTGCTTGCCAATGTTTTTCTTTTCTTAAAGGGTGGGGGCTGGGAAAAACTCAAGAGAGGTACTTCAGGATTCCCACCCAGGGAACCAGGTGACCCAGACCACTCAACACAGGCCTGTGGGACTCCCTGCCACTAGCCTTCTCTCCATACCCTCTCCCTCATTTTCAGACCTTCCAAGAAGCTTGCTTTCTTTGTAAAGAAGTCACCAGCTCTACAGAGAAACAAACAAACAAAAAAAAAAAAAAAAACCACTTCCACTTCACAACTTGACATGGGGGCCCAGCACTTCTCTCTGAACCCGGGTCCAGGCTGGAGCCTTTGGTTCTGGTCATTTTTTTTAAATTGTGATTTGCAAATTATAAGGTCAGAGTGACCAAGGATAAAAACATACACTCTAGCAGTAATGACTAAGTCAGACTGTTCTTTAAAAAAAAATTGTGTCTGATTGTGCTTGTTTATAGACTGTGTATGATTTTTACAACTAGCTAGCTTCTTTGACTCAATAATGTTCAGCAGATTATCCTATATTATGTCTGGAATTTCTTGTTCTCACTACAGAGTACTGATTTTCAGTGTGTTTGAAAATGTCTGGAAGATTTACAAAACATATCCCTAGTCTCCACCCTCAGAGCTTTTGTTTCATGGGCCTGGGGCAAAATCCTAGGATATGTGACCCGTTCAAGTTAGATACTGCTGCCACTGGTCATAGGACACATCCTGAGAAGCATCACTGTGGAGTACATGCAGCATCCCCCTTCTGCAATGTGTGCTTGCCACTAATAGACATTATGTTTATGAGATGGAGCCTTACTATGCTACCCACATTGACCTGGAACTATTCATCTTTGTACCTTAGCTTCTAGCTTTTCCAAATGTCATTTATTTACCCTTGATCATGTCAATTTGTTTAAACAATATTTATTAATATCTGTGTTAAAAATCAATATGCCTGGTACTGGGAATAGGATGATTATGGCCTCCGCCACAGGGACTACGTGGTGTATCTAGGGAGACAGAAAAGTCATTAGATAATTTCAATGTCATGACAAGTTCTATGATAGTGAAATGAATGAAGTCCTGGGATGAAGAAGTATGAATGATCAAGATGGTGGGAGAGATGCCCCACTTGAAATAATTACCAAATTGTAAAAACAGTGATTGCTATGGGGAGCAGGCCACACTACTCAGAAGAAAAGCTTTGTGGAACCTTAAGTGTGTGATTGACAGGGTACTGCAAGGGTTCTGTATTGCAAGAGTAAATGGTGAATTTGCAGAAATTGGAATAAAGTGATTCATCTTGACTTGTACTCATATACTGATTGCCTTACTTCAGGACTTCATTAGCTCCCTGCAATACCACACCTCCAGTTTACATAAGAGAAAATATGAAGTACACAGAGCTACAGAATTAGGAAAGGTCACTCACATAATAACTTGGAACTGAGGTCTGACTCAAAGCCATCTCTTAATGGCCAATCTCTAGCCCTTGTGTCACACTGAGCATGAGAAGTTTAGTACTGTGGGGATTGGATGAAGTGTGAGTGAATGTGTATTGTTGACATGGGCACGGCCATGTCAAGGATGCCAACATTTCAGACCCATGGCAATGGCAAGGTCTTCCCTTGGGGAATGGCAAAGCTTTTCCCTGGTTTGAGTGCAGATGTTGACTGTGTGTGCAGAAAGTACCAACCCCAGCTTCCTTCTCCTGAAGCAGCCCGAGCTTGCTTCACTACAGAGACCACTTAACCCAACTCTGTGTTCAGCTGGATACATGTGCTGTTTTCACAGTGCTGGAGCATCTCCATCACAATGCAAGTCATGCCCAATGCCAACGTTTCTATCTGTCATTTTTTTTCATTCCCTGTCACCCCAGTCAGATCAATACCAAAGCCATGCAGGTTGTGGCATGGTCGAGATCCATAAGATGACATCTGGACAGAATATACAGGGCTCCTTCATTGAAGAATATTTCCACATGGCCTTCACAGAGTCAATGGTCCTCCCTGAGTCAATGGCCTAGTAAGCAAGACAATGTAAACATGAACACGGTGAAGCACTTTCGAAAGCAGCTGTGCAAGAAGCAGCAATTCCATCAATGGAAAGAGTGGAAGTGCACAGGAAGGGCTTACAGAGAAAGCCGTCCAGTCTGGCTGCCCACGTAGGAGGTTGGCAAACCAATGAGGAGATCTTCTAGGCAGGGGAACACTCTCAACAGAGCATTGTATACTCAGAAACTGAATGTCGTTCTGCCTGCTCGAAGCAGTGAGCAGATGAGGAGGGACTGCCCGAGATGGAACTGGAAAGGGATATAACATTGCCCGATGGAGGGCATTGCATTACTATGAAAGTGTGGGAACTTTCCGAGAATAAAGGCTAGCATGCTGGCTAGCTTTTATGTAAAACTGACACAAGCTAGAGTCATCTGAGAGGGGGCAACCTCAACTCAGAAAATGCCTCTGTAAGACTGGGCTTTAGGCAGGCAAACGAGTAGGGCATTTTCTTAATCAGTGATTGATGGGGCCCTGCCCATTGCAGGGCTACCCATGGACTGGTGGTCTGGGTTCTACAAGAAAGCAGGCTGAGCAAGCCATGAAAGCAAGCCAATAAGCTGCTCTACTTCATGGCCTCTGCATCAGCTCCTGCTTCCAGGTTCCTGTCCTGATTTCCTTCAGGGATGAACAGTGATGTGGAAGTGTAAGCCAAGTAAACCCTTTCCTCCCCAACTTGCTTTCTGGTCATGGTGTTTCATCACAGCTATAGTCACCCTAGCTAAGAAAGCTGGAAAAGTTAAGTAAGGAATTCATGGGTCAGATCTGCCTTTTACAAAGCCTTGTGAAGGCTAGGAAGATAATTCAGCTGGTAGAGCTCTTGCCATCTGAGCAAGGATCTGAGTGCAGTCTGTAGACCACAAGTAAAGAGGTTGGGTGTGGTGACACTCACTTAAAAATTTCAGCACTAGGGATGCAGATCTTTGGCTGTGGTGACATGCACTTTAAACCTCAGCATTGGGGAGCCAGGTCTCTGAGGCTTACTGGCCAGCCAGCTTAGCTGAATCGATGTGTTTCAGGTTCACTCAGAGACTAAGAAACTAAAGTGGAGAGTAATTGAGGAAGGCATCCAACATAGACCCCCAATCTCTACACTAGTACATACATGCACATGTGCCATCATCTACACATACATGCACACATACACAGATCTAAGAATGTAGGGTAAAGCGTGGCTTAGAAATGGCAAGTAGGCCAGCTTTGTCATTATGATGGAAAAATTTAATTAATATTTAGAATCAATAGATATTTTTCCCCATGCTTCTGACCAGAACAGCAAAAGTGATTGATAGATTCTGAGTTAAGCACTTGTAAGCAAACTGTAATATTAATTCATCTCTGCCTATTATATTTACTTTCCACAAAACAAAGACAATGATGACAAATGTCATTTCAGTGTGATTCTTCATTTGAAATCACAGTGTCACCAGAAGAAAAAGAATATAAAAATGGCTCAAAGCTACAAAAGATATTTCAAAATTATAGACTTGAAAGAAATAGAATTGGTTAGGAAAACAAATTGCTTCAGCTTGATTGATCCTCTATGAGAATTCAGAGAACTTCCAGAGGATTACGTGTAATAATGATTAGTTGATAATTGAGCTCTGATGCTTCTCCGATGATGGCCCAGTAAACAGCTGTGGAACTTGTTACAGCTGCTGGGCTCCTGAGAGTGGGTGGGGTTCAAAAGCATAGACACATTGATATGAACTAGGACTATGCAACTAACAATGGTGGAGGTGGCTACTGTGTAAGCCCCACTGTAAACCTGATGTTTGTTTCTTCTAGCTCATTTAACCCATTTAGGAACATAGACTGATTATCCCTTGTCTGAAATGCTTGTGGCCAAAGTGTTTTAGATTCCAGACTTGTGTGATTTTGAAATGTGTGTGTGTGTGTTTGTGTGCGGTTTTAAAATACACACAGACACACACACACACACACACACACACACACACACACACACCTATCTCTTGATGGGTGAGCCCACAGTCTAAGTAAGCACACAGTTCATGCCTCTTTCATGTATGCAGCAGACATGTAGTTTGAAGTTAATTTCATACACTACAAGCATCTGTGTTCCAACTACAGACGATCACAGAATGGGACGTGTGGAGGTTTCCCCTTGTTGGTGTCATGTCAGTCTCCAGAAGTGTTGGGCTTTGAATGTTCTGGACTTCAGATTTCCAGACCGGAGCTGCTTAGCCTCTGCCAACTCTGAAGCATGCTTTGTAACAATATAAAAGTTTCAGTGATCTATCCAAAATTACACAGTAAGTGACAGCAGGAATCCAGACCCCACACAAATGGTACCAAGAAGTACACATTCTCAGACATAACTTAAATATGTCCCTTAGGTTGGCAAACAACAGACAGCCAATGTTCAATAAGTGTTTGTTTTTAAGATACATGTGAACAAACTTTTTGTGTCCTATAGGGTTTGTTTTAACAGTTGAGAACAGATGAAAATGATGTGTAACTCATACAACATCCTATGCATAGAAAGATGGCTATAAAATCTGAAGCTGTTAATGTCAAGAGACAGAAAGGACATTTTTGTATTTGCAATATTTGGAGTTAATGTTTAGGGTGGGAACACTGAGACTGAAGAGAAAGCAAAATGAACTGAGAACATGTACATCCACAGGGATGACAAGAGAAGACAGGGAAGAGAAAAGCTGGAATGTGGTAGGGCTAGCAGCAAAGTGAAGCAACCAGCTCCAGCAGAAGGAGAAGGAGGGAAAGATCTAAGAAGCTACAGAAATAACCTCTGGTCACCATAGCAACTAAACCCTTCCTCATCTTGTTAGGGTAACAAGGAATGACCCCATAAAAATGTCAAGTTAATTATCAGTCACTGAACCTCTTGTGAACCAACTCTCAACTCCAACCCAAGAAAAGGTTTTGGCCTTGGGGAAGGTGCTTACACAGCCAAGGATAGGGAAGGGATTTACAGAGTTTTACAGGGCTTAGTGTAGGCCTGTGTACTGGAAATCTGTAGCCTCCAAAGGCACATGTTCTATACTAACTCAGCGGTGCATAGATGAAAATGCTCTCCACTCACAGTTCCTTTGCATATCCCACTCTTGTATAGCAGGAACCCTAGAGAGATGCTAGATAGGGTTTCTAGTCCATTCCTTTAAATAAGATCAGGGATTTTGTTTTGTTTTGTTTTTGTTTTTCAAGACAGGGTTTCTCTTTGTATAGCCCCTTTGTATAGTCCAAGAACTCGCTTTGTAGACCAGGCTGGCCTTGAACTCACAGAGATCCACCTGCTTCTGCCTCCCAAGTGCTAGGATTGAAGGTGTGTGCCACTACCATCCACCCAGCTAATAAGATCAGTTTTGAGTTCTACTAATAATTTTATACAATAGCCAATTAATTATTAGTCAAGAGAGATGGTCTACCTAAAAATGTTTTTTTAGTATTAAAACAATATTTTAAATGTTAAGAATGAAGTTGACATGCTGATTTATCTAGATATTTAGTTAAATATTCATAGATTCAGACCTTGGTCCTTTTCACATTTTGAAACCAGTTTTTCTGCATATTTCATGTTTTCAGTGATTATCTGAGGCTTGGGAAGTTCACAGGGCACTAGTGTTAGAGCCCCTGTATGACAAGATGAGTGGTTCTACTCTATTCTTGGTGCTGGGTTTTGGTTGAAGCGTGGCCTATAAAGATGGCACTTCTGCTTCCTGTGTTAGCACTCAGGTGGGTACCATGGCTGGGAGCCAGATGCTCTTGCAGAAACTTTGAAAGAACCATTTAAATTCTACACATAATGCCCGTGTTTTACCAATTGCAAGAGCCTGGGCTGTTGTTTGCCTTTCACAGTGGCACTGACCTTCAAGGCTTCACATTTAGCAGCCAGTTCTTACTTTCTCGGGAAACATTTTATATTTATTAGGAATATTAAGACAGAGAATTTCTAACCTTGTTTTGTTACCATTTTCTTACTACATATTTCCTTCTTATATATTTATTACCTATACTATATATCATCTATCAGATACTTATCTATCATCTATCCAAGTATCATCCAACCATCTGTCAATCTATCATCACTTTAAATCATATACAATCATGGATTCTTCTTTGACTCTGTGAGTTACTGTCCATTTAAATGCTATACCTTTTTCAGATATTGGTGGGGAATTCCTTCAGGGTGGCTCTCAGGTCCATCTGTCATTTGTCCTCCTATCAAAAGAACTCTTGATCCTTTTCCTATGGAAGGGTTAGAAGACTTCGGGGTGAGTCGCATTCTTTTCTGGTAGATCACATTGCCTTCTTCAGACAAATGAAGCTGGCAAGCAGCTATCACCCCAGCCTACAGACAGTCTTCCCAGAACAAACCAAACTCCACTGGCTTCTTCAGTAGGTGTCACTCAGTTGTTCCCGGAATCCTGGTGTCTAACAGCAATACACTGACTTAATAATTCAGCCCTACAAGATTAAAAAGAAGGCCCCAAATTCCTATATTTTCGTTAAGAACTCCGGAGAGTCCAATAATTATTCTGGTCTTTGTTTTCTCTAGGAGAGCATATACAGTGAGCCTACTGTTCACAGGTTACTTAGTTGAGTTGGTTCTGTTGGCTTACCCCTCCTTCAGAGTCATTGCCAACTGTTGAGGTCTCACTGATTCCCACATTCCTCAACTTCTATATCTCTTCTTAGTGTTCTTCTAACTCTCCATTTTAGGAAACTATGTTGCTAGGCAGTCTCATGACAACCTTTCTTTCTCAATGCAGAATGTTTTCATTTTAATCTTTGTCAACACCTCTTGTTGCCCTCTAAACAAGCAGTCAGTACTGGACAGACAGATGTTTACTGAATGAATGAATTGTGTTCAGTAGTCGTTTTAGGTAGTTAGGAAAAGGAAAAATCATAGAGAGGTCACTTGCTTGACACCTTTCCAGTCTGCCCCACCCTTTTCAACTTCACCAGAAGATGTTTCTAGTTAGCTGAGATCTGTTTATACACATCTAATAGGCACTTACTATGTGTTTCCTGGGTACTGATATACAGAGCTCATTCATGGATGCAAGACCCAGTACAGAACATACCATTCAGCAACACAGGAATCTGTTGTTCGCTCCATGACACAGTGGGGACTGAATGGATGTGCTTCTGCACCCATATACTTTACCAGAGAGATGTTCTCGAGTGATGAGCAGTGCATTTCCATGCCCACTTTAAAAGATATCTCTGATGAGTTCGCCTTCTCTTCGGTAGCTAATTTCAAAAACCAAATTTCTCACTTGAGGAAGCTGTGTGTTAGGTGTGTGAAAATCCATTACTGTCAGTTCACAGTGTAAATAACTGAAAATCATTTTAAGGAGGATCTGGAGCTCTGTGACCCCCTAATCCAGACCATCTGAATGAAAGTCACATGACCAGAAATGATAGCATTTTTTTCATTCTATGCTGGGCAACACTAAAGAGAAAACAAAGCCATGTGAACAGCAGTGGCTGCCTTTTCAGAGAACTCTCAAGCAGGAAAGCAACCACCACGTGCTTTGCCTTGTACCTTTTCTTCCTGTGCCCAGTGTCTGTAAGTCCTGCACCGTCTGTCTTTGCATCCAGGGTCAGAGCAACTCCTGTTAGGGTCAATTATCATCATTCCCTTGATAAAACTCCTTTATTTTACCTCAGCTCATGGCGGGGGAACTAGGTCACAAATAAAGAATGCAGAAGGAAAGCTGTGCTGTGCCAGAAAGTGTGGGCCTCAGCCCTGAAAGGCCCCTCTCTGCCTCATAGCTCTCCCGAAAGGAAGGCCTGGGGTAAAGTCAACATTTGCAACTTGTTTCCTCTCTCTTTGTTAGTGGGAGATGGTGGGTTTCACTATTTTCTTCCATGTAGAAGTTATACTCACGTCCTTATACTTTGCAGTTTTACTCATCTGAGAGAAAACAGGCTATGTTGGTCTTTTTGAGTGGAGAATCATTTCACATAGCGATTCTCAGTTCCATCAATTTTCCTCAAAACGACCAAATTTCTTTCTTCTTAATGCCTGAATAAGATGCCATTGTGTAGGAAAATATGTGTTGTGTACACCACATTTTCTTTATCCATCCATTGCTGGGCACCTAGGTTGCCCATGTTGTGAACAGTGCAATGGTGAACGGTGTGTAAGTATTACTATCTTCATCTGGGCAATGATGGTACATTTTCAGGGTAGATTTGGGGACTTCAAATTATGGGTAATAAGGCTCCCATACTGGACTTGATGTATAGTGAGCAGAAGTGATGTGTAGCTGTTGCCTGGATTCCTTATATCCTCTCTAACCTCAGGCTGGTCCTGAGTATCACTGACATGCTTTGTGGGCCATGAGCTATAATCAACACTTAGATGCTCTTCCTGGTGTGTACTAGGGCATGAGAGGGCAGGTTAGAAAGGCTGAACTAAGTTTACTCTTCACAGTGAAGCAGGGAGAAATCAACCAGAGATGTTGAATGGAGGGCAGAACATGACAGCATGAGTGAGTTGGAGTTAGAGGATCAAGCCTGGGAAGCCAGGATATGGGCAGAGAAGGAGCTGGCAATCAAGTCTCTAGGCCAATTCTGTGAGCAGTGAGTCATCTGCTACTTGAAAACATCTTCTCTCCTGCTGCTATGCAGCATACAAATCAACTCTATTGTTTTCTCCATTTCTTTAACTTTTTTTATCTTCCAAATGAATTTTAAGTTTTAAGAGTACACAAGTTGTATAGTTATTTAATGCATGTTTCTTCATGTGCAAATCTAAAGGACTTGAAAAAGTATTTCTCATGTCTCATCTCTGCTAACGGCCACATATGAGTCTGCACTCGTTATTTATTATTTCATCTTCAGCTGGGGATACTCTCCCGTAGTTTAAAAAGAATACTAGACTTAGAAACAAAGAGAATTAATATTGCATGTCACTGAAACAGAATTAAACTGAATTCAAATAAAGGTTCTTAAGTGCAGTATGAAATAGCTTTTTAGAGAAATGTCTGAAAACTTGCAGATTATTTAATAAGCCTTAATTTTGTATTTCTAAGCTGTTAAAAATCTAAAGAAAATCTTAGCCTTTCACTAACAATCTGATTTCTTCCTACACTGGTCAGAATTCAACATGGAAAACAGTTTTTGCCGTAGATAGCCCAGGTGGTTCTCTCGTCAGGAGTCGCGGCAGAAGCCTCTGCAGATGCTCTCATCTGTTCCTTCTCCCGCTGTGCCCCCTGGGCTTTCCCCTCCCACCCTCCAAGTCCATCTGTGCAGTCATCACACTCTGACCCAGATTAATAAATCCTGGGAATCACAGCTCTGATCTCCTATCTGTGAGGCAGACCTAAAATCTAAAAGGCAGGCCATCACCACACTACCTGGAGTGTTGAAATCCTATTCAAAGCAGTAGTAAATCCAAATGTATATGCTTCCTATTTACACATTTGCCCCAAAAACCTGATGAACTTGTTCTTTAGATGGAAACAAAGCTTTTCAAAGAAGACTCAAAATGACTATGTTTCAGAGTTGGAAGTAACATGCTAGGAGACTTCATTGCTTCTCTTCAGTCTCCAGGCCACTCTGCTTCATGACCCAGGAGTTTTTTGGGGTGTGTATTGTGTAGCAATTTCCTCATATTGAAACATTCCATCCTGCAGGGATGCTCCTTAAGACAGAAAGTAAAGGACTCAAAGAAGCTTCAGGAAGTCCCTGAACCTGACCAGATTCTCTAGGCCCTTCCCTCCCAAGAGTAAACAGCAAAAACTGATGAGAGACACTCTCAGAGTCTAGCCAACCAGAAACAGCTGGAGCAGCTCAGAACAGGCTCAGACCAACAGAGTCACTTGCAAAGGACATTCTCCAACCTCTGGAGCTGCCCGAAGGCTACGCATTGTGCCCTAGGTTCCCAGCTTTTGTGGGGTAGGCTTTGGTGATATAGCTGTCTTTGAGTCATTTCTGGTTTTCAGTCATTTCGGTCTTTGAATAATTTTCTGTTCCTGAAAGTAAACCCAATAAAACTCATTGGTTTAGCAAGTCAGACTTAGTGATATCCATACATTGAGCTGTTGTAGTGTAAGGGTCCAAGAATTGCTGAAGAAGACTCCAGACTCAAACAGTGTGCAAACACAAAGAGCATTTATTCTTCAGGGGAAGCCAGCAGGCAGGCAGGGGTTGATCATCCACACAAAATGGTGATGATGACCCGAGACAAAGACAGGCAGGCACTTTTAAAGGGGATTTGGGGAATTCTAAGTATCTCTGTTCTAATTGGGCAGCTGGGAAGCAGTTACATGGGGGTGCATGTTGATTGGACGGGGCTAGATGGGGTTAGTAAAGCTCCACCCATCGTGGGCTTTTTAGTCATGTGTGATCAATAATAGCCCTATCCTGTAACTTTTGCGTCTTTCTGCTTTATAAGGCCAGGTTTTTTAACTGTGTGGCTGATTGGCCAAACTTGCTGGAGGACTTCCTGGACTCCAGCTTAGGTCATTATTTATAATGGGGATTGTTCTGTGTCGAAGGTGGATACACACTCCGGCCTTTTCAGTGGGATCCCTATCTGGGGTGAACAGATGTGCGTGTTATGATCCTCAGGAAGTCTTGTCAAACAACAGTGTATTTTATGGATGTAGGACAATCATAGAGGGGCCAGACCTCTGACCTTTGCTTAGTTAGGAAAGAACTTCTGAGTGAAGAATATAAGCATGTACTTGCTACAGTTTGCAGCGGCACCACTGTTAAGTTGAGGATGCTTAAAAACAGACTTAGGATCTGTGAGTTTCTTTCCACACAGGCTTGATATCAACCCTGAGGTATTTATGAGTCTTGAATTTTATATGCCAGACAAGACTTTTAGGTATATAATTTTAAAATTATATGTAACTATTGAGAATCTTGTAAGTGTATACAATGAATTTTGATCACATCCACACTCTACTACCCACCTCCAACTCCTGTGTCTGCACCACATATCCCACACGCTATTTCATACTTTCTTAAAAAAATAACCCACTAAGTCCAATTAATATGCTGTCCATATACTCATGGGTGTGGGACCATCCACTGAAGCATGGAAGACCTACGAGGAGTCACACCACAAGGATTGGTGAAAGACCCCCGAAGGCAGTCTTCCCTCACCGAGAGACCCTCGCCCAGGGATCACGCCGAGACCACGAATCAGATGCAAACGCAAGAGGCTTTATTCAGGAACACGGGTACCCGGGGCGACGCAGCTCAGTGAGCAAGCTCAGGGAACTGGCGCGCCCTCGGGCTGGGGCAGGGGGTTTTTATAGGGACGGGTCGTGGGAGGGGCTGGGTACAGAAGGGAGAAGCCTAGATACAGGCTTCTGATTGGTCCGATTGTACAATGCAAATGAGGCCAGGCAGCTGGGGAATTCCCCCTAGCTTGGGGAATTCCCCTAGCCTGGGTTTCCAGACAGGTTAGGAATTCCCCCTTCCCTGGGGATTCCCCACTTGGCTGTTGTCTAGGTTACTGGGGATTTCCCTGCGGCCAGATGGCTAACGGCCGCGATCTTCTTCCGAGGCTTTTCTGGAGCAGTTGGGCCTAACTGAGTCGAACAGGGAAGCTGGGGGTCTTTCATTGGTATTGGCTCAGAACACCCCAAGACCAAGTTCTCAGCACAAAGGAGATTCTTTTGCTCCCGGAGGACAAAGGGCAGAGAATAAGACACAAAGACAGGAGATAGAGGACAAAGGAGAAGGGGAAGGGAACATGAGAGAGGGGCAAGGAATATTTTGAGAGACCTAGACCTCAGCAGAATTGCAGCCATAGCAAAAAGACCTGAGCATGATGTCCCCCCACTGCCCCTAACCTTAGCCCTAGTTACAAGGAGAACCATAGATACCTCCGCCACAGGCAGAGGCCAATCAGAAATGGACAAACAACTCCAGAAGTCCTTCTGCTGAGACTAAAATGTTGCAACTCCCCTAGACTCAAAATAGCCAATTAGCCCATTCCAGATACCCATAACCAGGGCTTGAGCCAATCCCAAGTCTGTAACTCTGCAGTTTTGGAATTCCCCAAGACCCCCTTGCCTAACCACAATAAAAGCCCTCACCCTGTGTTACTCCAGGTCTCTCCTGCTCTGCTGCTGTATCAGGTGGATGGAGAGGCCCGAGTTATCTCACAATAAAGGTATGTTGTTTTTGCAACCGAATTCGTCTCTTGGTGGTCTTTTGAGGGTCTGGACTGTAGATGTAACTGTCTTGTTAAATAAGAAACACAGAGCCAATGCAGAGATGAAAGCCCAAGAGGTCAGAGTAATAGCTAAGCGCTAAAAACCTTACCCTTCACTGCCGCTCCTGTCCTTCCCTCCGCAAGATAATTTGTCCTGGAAAAGACAGAGAGGAGACAGATGTGGCAAGTAGTAAAATGGCAGTTTATAAAGGGAAAGGGGAAAACCCCGTGTTAGGATGAGGTGTTTATTTTAACTGGGCATGTTAATTAGGTGAGCCAAAGGGAGCTTTTGATTTCTAGTCTTCAATACTTGGATAGCTGGATCTTGGTGGAGGAAGTGGCCAAATACTGGACTAGACCTTGGTGACTAGTTTTAGGAATGTAATCTAATAGATTTTAGCAAGGCAGAGTGAATGGGGGAGAAGGGCAAGGCCTAGAAGAGACAGCCATGTTTGCTAAGCTTGAGCTGGCCAGAGTCTCTTCACACACCCTCTAAGAAAACTCACCCTCTTTTCCTTAGCAACCATCAATTGCCAATAGCTCCTCAGGTAGGGTCAGAGGGTCATGTGAATCTGCTCCATCCAGGCTGATCTCATACAGGTCTGGGCAGGCAACCACAGCTGCTATACGTTCATGAGTGCGACAGCCCTGTGATGTTCTGAAGACACTGTTTCATCCCAGTCCTTCCTGACCTCTGCATCTTACAATCTTTCAGCTCTCTTTCATGATGTTTCCAGAGTCCTGGGGGTAGGAGTATGATACAGATGTCCCGTTTGTGGTTTAGAACTCTTTATACACACATTTCCCGCATTTTGGCAGTTGTGACTTTCTTCATTAACCACTGTCCACTGTCCGAAGAAACATCTCTAATGAAGTCTAAGAGCTACACTAATTTATGGTCATAGATATGTGAATTTAGAGTATTATTTAGTACTGTGGACATTTAGTAGTAGATTCACCCTTGAAGCGTATGAGAGCCTTAGCTACAATATCTAGGTCACGGTACCAGGCATGAGTTCACTCATGTGGACTGGGCCTGAACTTCAGCTAGAAAGCAGTTGGTTACCCTTATAGCATTGGCACCACCATTGCACTCATGGACATATCTTGCCAATTTCACAGTCGTGTAAGACTGCTGATGGCTTTTCTACCCCGGCAGCCTTCATAGAACCTTCCAACACTATGAAAGCTAGCCAGGAGGGAGGAAGCTTCCATTTGGTTCCAGCTTGATTTCCCCATGTCATGTGACAAAATGTGTGGTGTCTTCAGCAGTAGGGGCTTACCATCAAGTTCTGTTTAGCAACCAAGGGCAGAGACAATAACCTGTTTTGTTTTGGGTATACGCAGGACCCCTGTGACCACAATTCAAGGGAGAGTATCCCATATCTGTACCAGGTATTTTACTTGGCAACATAGCCTTTGGGAGAAGAATTATCCTTGCATAGGTTAACTCCATTTGAACATTATTTTTTTTAAAAAAGATTATGTATATATTTTTAAAGAATTAATTTACTTTATGTGCATGTATGTGTGTGTCTACACATGGGTGGGTATGTGTACATAGTCCATGTGCCAGCTGAAGCAAAATGCATTAGATCCCCATAAAGCAGATGTTATAGGCAGTTGTGAACCACTTCTCATGGGTGCTGAGAACCAAATTCAGGTCCTCTGCAAGAGCAGGATTCTCTTCTAACTGATGAGCCATCTCTTTAGGCTGGATCCTCTGCCATTCTTAGGAATCTTATAACATAGTAGTTAGGTTTCTGTATGGCTATTTCAAGCAACTTTCAGGTTAGTTACATCTCTCCTACCCCATCATCTGTCTTCTACCTCCATTTAAACGCGCCCCCAACCCGTTACTCCCCTTTCCCTCATTATAGCACCAGTGTTTTAATATCTTCCCTCCCTTCAAGTTCCTCCAGTGGTCCCTTTCCAGTCCCCTGGCTTCTGCAGTTGCTCCAAGTTAAATTCACAGGTAAATGGATGGAACTGGAAAAAAAATCATACAGAGTAAAGTGACCCAGACCCAGAAAGACAAACACTGTGTATTCTCTCTCCTATGTGGATTCTAGCTTGGCTCTCTAGACCCATGTGTATAATTTCCAAAACATGAAGTTGTATAGCAGACACCAATATTTTCATTTTGTAGATAAGAAAAATTGAGGCTAATATGCCAGCCGTGATGTGTGTGGGGACTGAACCCCAAGAGTTCCTGTTTTAAACTGACTTTGTTTGTGTTTATTGTTCAAAGTAAAGTTACGGAGCTGACTAATGCGTTTTTTCTTTTTTACTTCAAAAACAAAGAAGAAGGGCACCAAAGTGTTTTGCCTGTGTTTGTACTAATACCTCGTCTGAACTCTGCTCAGGCAAGCCAGGCTAGACTAAGTGAGGCTGCAGTCAGGGGAACCCTGGACTCTCAGAGCCTTAAACACATCAAAGGTCAGTTCTACTGTTTTGTAAAGACTGGAGACTCAATCAGTTCCACCTTGTAAACCAGGTAACCTTTTTGACTATAAACAGGTACCCCCATTGACTATAAGCAGGTGCTACCACAGACTGTACACAAGTACCCCCACTGACTGTAAACAGCCAGGTTGGAAAGCACACCTCAGAATCCACTGGACTGAATTAGTCAAAGTACCTCAGTCCAACTATTAGAGTAGCTAGAAAAATGTGGATTTCTTGTAGGTGAGGTCAATACAGCATTGTCTCAGTGTAGGATTCCTGACTCTAAGCTCCATATGCTATCATGACATTAATTTGCTTCTTACCTTAGATGCTCTGAGCTGTGACGCTGTTCTGATATATTTCAAGGTTTATTAGTATCTACAAAGTTACTCATTCTGAAATGGTTTTTCTTGCTTTGAAGATACTATAGCTGCTTATAACGTGCTGGGTTTCCCCCCTCGTCCCCTCCCTTTTTTCTTCCCTCCCTGTTTTCCTTCCTTTCAACAAAGGGTTTGAGGAGGAGTTTGTTTTGTTTTCTTAGCACAAATATTCTAGCTACATTTCTGTTGCTGTGACCTTACCAAAAGCAACTCATGGGAGGATAGGTTTTATTTGGCTTAGACTTCCAGGTCATGTTCTCTCATTGAGGGAAGTTAGGGAAGAAACTCAAAGAGAAAATCATAGCAGATACCACGAGAGAAGAGAATGCAGCTTGTGAGCTCACCCACAGGCTCATGCTCAGCTAGCTTGCTCATACAGCCCAGGACCTCCTGCCTAGCGAGTAGTGCCACCCACAGAAGGATGGCCCTGCCACGTTGATTAACAGTGGAGACAGTCCCTATCCAGACAAGTCTGCAGATCATCTAATCTAGGCAGTTTCCCTCAGACTTTCCTCTCAGATGACTCTAGTCTTTGTCAAGTTGACAATTAAAGCTAACCAGAATAACAAAGTTGTACTTGACACAAATAACAAGACATGTAATGTAATAGTCAACACAAACAATCTCTTATTCAAAATAGATAGGGAACTTAATAGGCCTCATAGAAACAGTTCAGTTTTCAAATTTATTCTAGTTTTGTAATGCAAACAGGTACTATATACATTTCTGTGCATACTCTCTTCTAACACCTTTAATTTTTAGTTATAGCTCCACTGTTTTTGATTGTGGGGTTGTTAAGGTCCTGGAGAAGTCTCACAAAAGACTATCATCCATATATGTAATCAACAAGGGCATTTATTATTTCAGCATGCTGGGGCCAACCATTCCATACAAAGGCAAAATTTTAAGCACAGCTAAGGGGAGTTCCTAGGGCAGTTAGGTCATCTCAGATATGATTGGCTTAAGCAAGTGGCAATCATATTAGTAAATTCTAATTGGCTAGGGCTAGTCAGGGGCTGGTTAAGGCTACAGCTTTTCCATTTTGGGGCAGGCCTGGACAAGTCCCAGGCTTTGTCCTTGTTTGGTTATCATCTTGAGCTGTTTTTGGGGGGCTGGAAGCTCAGGCCTAGTATGTGTAGTTCTCTTCGTCACTGTTGCCAGGGGCACCAATGATTAATTGCCCTTTGTTTGTGGTTTCCTCAGAAACTACCTGCTCAGTTTCACGAAGCAGAGACTGAGGCCTAGTTCATAACTGGGTTGTTAGTACAGGCTGTCATGATATTTTCCTGGCCCTATAAGGGATCCCTGAAAACACCATGCCCAGCAGAGTAATGATTCAATCCATGTGAGGCAAGAAGGAAATTTGATTCAACACACTCAGAAGCTGGAGTTGGTTCAAACTTCTAGAGTCTGATTTTAGGCATATTTAAGGATATTTGGAAGAAAGTTTCTTGGTGATAACTCAATTCCATGTGTGCAGCAAAGCTTAAGACATGTTTACATTGAAACTCTTTACAAAGTACATATGATCTCTTCCAGAAAGATGTGTTCAGTTGGCTGAGAAACAATGTTCAAGATAAATGTTTATGGATAATGACTGAGATAAACATAAGAGTTCACGGGAGTCAGGAGTGGCCTGACCCTACAAGATAGCACAGAAGTTACCTAGGTTATTGTAAAGTACAAGTGACATCCTCCATAAGGATGGGTCCTACTGACTAAGAAACTAAACTTGAGAAAATGCTCAAGATAAAGGTCTAGGGAGGAATTCTGGGATAAACGTAATAGTCTTGAAGATTCAGGTGTGGTCTGCTCCTGCAGATACCGGAGATCATGAGGCTATTAACTACATCCATTCCCAGCTTTCTAGGTAGAAAACAGGTATACATCTCTTCAGTTGAAGAGACAATCATGGACGTTTAACATTCCTGGTCTTCCAAGTCCTTTACTGTGAGCTCAAGGACCTCATGCCCTCTACATCTGATGAACTAATATGGAAGTATGCCACTGCAATAAAGATAAGAATTAGGCCAAGAATTGATACTCTTTGTATTGCTCTACATTGGAAGGCTACAACACCAGATATATGTATACATATATGTGTATATTTTAACAGATATATGAAGAATAGTGAATATATATGGGAAAATTGAAGTATTTATTGGAAAATAACTTCATAAAATGGATACCTTGCACCATATTGATACCTCGGATCACAGAACATGGTTGAATAGTTAAATATCCCAAAAGAAAATACACAAGAAAGGGTTGACTCAGTAGCCATGAGGTGATCAAACCATGGTCATTGTAGAGAAGTTTCTGGCCACTGCAAGATGACTTCTGAGACCCTAGAAAATCTGCATGACTAGCATGAGACTTTGGGTGACACCAGCTAGTTCAGGCTAAACAGTGAATGGCTGTTGATGTCTGCTTTGTTATTCTAGACACTGCTTCATCCACTTGACCTCCTGATGTGGAGGCAGGGGACTTAGGAGACTGAGTAGTTTAGATCAGTCATTTGAGGTGTTATGTCTCTACCTCAAGGAGTTGTCCTACAGTAAAAACCTGAGGTGCCAACTCTACTGAGCATCTGTGTTTGCCACTGTCCTGTGGGTGCATTGTCACACTTTCTTGCCAGTGTTGCCTGTATCGCAGTATAGGTGCAGAAAGCTGGGAGGGCTGTCACCTGCCCTTTTCTGTCCACACCTGCTTTACTACCTCCAATTGACAGCTTCCCACTACCACAAACTCAAGCTTTCCTCTTCAGCAATTCCTTCTAGCAAACCAAGGAACCCAAGGGTACCTGCTGAAGGTCCTGAAATTCAAGGGCTCATAAGCAAAATATGTTGAAGTAGGATTATGAGATGCGAAGTGCTGCAATAGTATTTCCAACAGTCATTAAGCAATTTAACATGTACAAAACATTTCCAGAATTCACCCTATTTGCTATAGGAGCTCATAAATCACTTTAAGCTATGGATCCAAACAGGTCTTGTGGAAGGAGAGTCTGAGTGTTGGTGGGAGCTCAAAGACTCAAGAGAGGACCAAGGTCACAGCAGCCTAGGGAAAGAGGTCAACAAGTGGAAAGTTTTGGTTGAAGTATGAATTTGAGGAAGATAAAGGATAATTCTGAAAGCATTCTGCCATTGTTTTCCATGAAGCCAATAGATAATTTTTCAGGGAATTTAACCTGATCAATTCTCAGAACTTTTCTGTGTGGTAAGGACTCCCTATAGGGGCTCTCTGTATGTGGCTAAGTTCTAATCAAAACATCCTTGTAACTCGAACCCAGTAGTGTTCCTCACACATCCTCTTAAGGCTCATATCAAATTTGCGCAATTTATAGCTGCAAAATTGAGTTGTCTTCAGCTGGAAATTGCGTGCTCCATCCATCATCCAAAGATCCAGCTGTGTTCTTTGGATTATTGTCACATCGCAGTGATAAAGATTTTGCAATCAGAATTCGCTTTCAATTTTGGTAATGATTCATGATGCGAAATCACTTTGAGCCCAGCTTCCCTGTGGCTTCACTGGCCCTGCAGCCTCCAGACCGGCTGTTGTTGGAAAGACACAGTGGTGCTGTTGCTAGTTACTCACCCAGTCTCTGACCACGTGTTTCCTGTGGAAGTTAGTTGTGAGCGATGAGGCCGGAGTGGGAGGATTTATAAGGAGTGTCCAGGTTTGGGGGAAGGTGTGGATGACGCATGGAATCTTCAAGTAGGTTTTCAAAGTAATGACTGTGGTTGGCTCCTACTTCTTCTTTTCACAGCAGAATAAAGACCAGCCCATTCCCCTTTTCATCAGATGCGTGAAGATGATGTGAGAACATCATGTTTTTTGCTTAATGGATGTTTTTCCATAAGTAGAGGCAATTCATAGTTAATGATCCTTAGTTTGTTCCATGCAAAGCTGGGGCCTTTCAGTCATTGCTATATACATCAGTGTTCTCACCGACTCATGCTTTTTTCTACATCTTAAAGGGTCATCTATACTCATGTCGCATAAATGCTCATTCCATCTTCCTTTTGACGTTCAGTAGCAAAGAACTTGTGGGATGATTAAATTAAACCTCTGGTTCCCTTCTCTTCCAAGTTATATTCCTTCTGTGCCTTCCCTGTCACGGTGCTGCTAGCACCACACCCTAACGTCTAACTCTCCTTCTTCATACATCCGTTGAAGCATCCCTCCCACCTAACCTGCCACCTGGCAATGTCACTACCCTACCACCCTCATCGTTGCTTTCTGCTCACCACAGCCTTGACTCAGGCCACCTTTGTTTCTCACATCAATCACAGACACACTCTCTTAGCTGATTTTTTATGTTCTTGTCTTCCACTCTGATCTTCTTTTTGAAAATGTGTCATGAGATGCTCTGCCACGTCCATGGAACAGAAAGCGAGACCCATGGTGGTCCAGGGAGGTCCTTTCTGACAGCACTGCCCCCTTCTGTTCTGTTCAGTCCTGGGGCATGCCCATGCTGAGGAGTGGAAAACCTTGATTGGAGTATTTAGGGCTAGGGCAGAGAAGCTGTGATTGATGTGTGGAACTGGAGGTCACAAAAGGGTGAGTAAAAATAGAAAGAAGCGGGAGGTTCAAAGACAGATGTAGAGCCTTCCAGTGTTTAGAGGATGAAAAAAAAATTCGGAATGAGACTGGCACTGGGAAGAAAGCTCAGTCAGTGAAATGTTTGCCTTACAACCATGAGGACTGAGTTACAGCTCCAGAACCCATGTGCAAAAGGAGGGGGGTTGTGGTAGTGGTGTGTGTGCTTGTACTCTTAGTAGTAGGGAGTCAGAGAACTGGATCACTGGACCCTGGTGAGAAGCTAGCCTAGCTTGTTTGATAAAATCCGGGCTAGCTGGAGATACTGTCTGAAAAGAAAGGAAAAAGAAAGAAAAGAAAAGAAAGAAAAGATCGCAGCACCTGAGGACTGACACCTCTGGAAGCTCTGTAAGTCTCCACTGGCGCGTGTACATACATGTGCATTTGTGTGCATATGACCATGCAAACACACAAGCTGTGAGGCTGAATAGGAGTGCCCAGAGCAGTGGGAGGCAGCCCTGCTAATGTGGTCCTGGGAGCCAGTCAAGGAAGGAGGCAGACCCATGGGCTCTGTGGTGAAGAGGAAGGAGGGTTAGGACCAAGCAGCTCATCATTTTATCAGTGACAGGAAAGTGTCTGGTGACATCTCAATTTCAGTAGAATGTAGAAGACAGTTCAGATTTGAACAAACTCTAGAGAGATTTGATGGTTGTTGTGGATGAATGGTGGGCAAGATTTTCCCCTGAAAAGTGATAAGAAGTGGGAGTTGCTAGAGGCAGAGTGTACCCTGATTTCAGAATCTGCTCTCAAGATGGGGCATGTCTATAGGTCCACAAACAAGAGAAAATTAATGACAGGCAAGAAAAAAGGAAGAGGCCAAAGGAATGTTCTGGAATGAGCAAGTGTGCACAAGTCGAAAGGCTGGGTTATCTAAGAGCATGGAGAACCCTTGGGAATCCCTGAGAGAGGAATTAGAGCCTGTGGCTCAGCAGCCCAGCAGGTCACTGGTGGTATGGTGGGAGCACCTAGGAGTTCTGCTGGGTGTGGTTAGGGGACATTGAAGGCAAGGCACACTGTGGGACTTGGGCCAACCTTCTTAGTGGGTTTTCCTTTTCCCTCATCTAAAATGCTGCCTGTTTAGCATTTGCCACTAACAACCTTTGTATGTAATTACTTGTCAAGTTTGCTGTCATGTGAGCTTTGTGAGGATAAGGTTTATGTTCTTACTTCTGTAACCCCCAAACCTAGAAAACAGAGAGGCAAGGAAGTATTCAGTGTTTAATGAACTAACTCATAGAAGCATTTTGTGCTCCTTATAAGCATTTTGAGATCTTTATGAAGTCCTTTAAATTTGAAGATAACAGCAATAAAGAAGGTTCTGAATCACACGAGTGTGGAAAGAGTAGTAGGACTTCAGGGAAACATCGTTCAGGAGCTGGAATTGACTCAGCTTCTTCCTGGATTAGAAGGAAAAGAGTTGGTTTCCATGGAAACCCTCCTGAGTCAGGCTGATTCAGCAAGTGGCTTATAATAACCCATAAGCTTCCAGGAAAGGAGCCTCCTCACATATTAAAGTGTGGAAGCTTCAGGAAATAATTTCAGACTGTGTGTGTCAGTCACAAATGTTCAGTCGGCTTCCTTCTTACCAGCAGGGAAAGATTCGGGTTCAGGAGCCCACAGGATGAAAGACGGCAGGGCTAGAGCCTGAAGGGAAACAAATCCTGATAAAAGATGGAGATCTGTGGTTGTGCAGCATCCTGTTCAGACTCCATATGCTTCTCTGCCAAGATCCAGCCCACGCCAGGAACTAACTTACATACAAACATGTCTTGAAGATAGCTGTGTCAATAAGTTTCCAAATGTATAAAACTAGATTTTCATTTTTATTTAAAAAAATCCATCAAGTGATAGAGTTAGTTAAAATTGATGCAGAAATTCTCATCTCTCCTTTTTAATCTTAGGTTCTTGTTTTTGAGTCAGGGTAATGCTATGTAGCCTGGAATTTCCTCATATTTGGAATCCTACTATCTTGGGTTCAAGTACCATGCCCAGCTTCTTGTCATGTGTTAAAGTGTTACTACTCACTAATTCATCCTTATAAACTGACTCTCACCTTTTCATGGTCAATGTGCTTTCACAGATCAATAAAGACATAGGCACAAGACTCTAACACACTAATATTTGAATCTGTGTTTGTTGGGAAGGTTGGGACCAGAGACACTGATCCAGGCATGATTATAATCTTAGAGAGCTTGTTATAGGAAATGATTTTCACAGATCTTCATCTACAACTTCCTAAAAGAGAGGTTTGAGTCATATTGTCCTGACTGGTCCTGTCAAATTGGCCCAATTGGACACTAAGGAAGAGGGAACCTTAACTGAGGGATGGTCCCCATTTGACTGGCCTGTAAGACATTTTCTTGATTACTGATTGATGTGGGCAGTATCATTGTTGGGCAAGGAGGCCCAAGATAACTGAGCAAGCCAGTAAGCAGTGTTCCTCCATGGTTTCTGATTCAGTTCCTGATTACAAGTTTCTGCCTTCAGTTCCTGTCCTGACTTCCCTTGGTGATAAAGAGTGTCCTGGGAGCTGTAAGATGAAATAAGCCTTTTCCTCCCCAAGTTACTTTTGGAGAGTGTTTCATATGGCAGCAGAAAGCCAACTGGGCTGGCATGGTTGTGTGATTCCAAATGCACTAGGGTGTGCAGCTCCAGGTCCATAGTGTGAGCTCACAGCATGCTGTTCTTAATTTCCTCTTTTACAGATTTTCTTTGAATCATTGCTTTCTTGGAGAGATGAGGAAACAGATTATTCAAAAGGGAATCTGGCTGCCAGATCTTGTATTTGTCAAAGCTTTCATTTTGGTGACTTTCATCAGAAACAATAGAAATCCCCCAAACAGACTTAAAGGGACAATATTAAAAATTCACATGAACCTGAAGTGGTTCTGTAAACTGTCCATCACTTCCAGGGCTCTCCAAGAAGGCAGTGTTTGTAGCAATGGCCATAGACAAATGAACAAGTGTTTTTAGAAGAGATAAAGAGAAAACTGAGTAGCCCTTAATCCTTAAGTCTAGATCTGTATGCTGTGAGTTTTCACAGACCTAGGAAAAGGTATTTCTGATGGTTGCACCAGAGTCTTAAGAGGACAAGTTTCTTGACAATGAAACCTGCTCTCAAGGTTAGGAAAAGGGCTCACAGGCATGGACACAAGAAAAGGCAACATTCTTTTATTTTGTTAGTTGGAGATAATTGGAAATTTGAGGTACCTTGGTACTAGGATGATTTGAGCTCCTGCTGTAGGATCTAATTAATTCAGCTCAGCATCTCCCACTGAGCTCCTGTTCTTGGCTTTGACCCAGAGCTGGTCCCAGGATGAGACTCAGGATGCTTTTAACATCACTGCTGCTTTCAAGGGGTTTGCTCGTTGTTTGTGTAAATTACGATTTAGGAAGCAAAAAAATACTTAAAGAAACAATGAATCATATGACTCACAGTAAATATTTTTATCCCCTAATTAAAGCAGACTATACAGAACTCAAATTTTGCTTAGAAGGATATTTAATTGAAATTTAAAAAAACATGAAAAATTTAACAATCAGGCCTAAAATAAAAATATGACTTTACTACTTACTACAGTGACTTTGGAAAGGCTACCAGCTGTGGATAATATCACCTGTCCTCTAGTATTCCCATGGTAACTATAGATATATGTGAGAGGGTTTGGTCCACTTCTTGGTTCCACATTTTCAAGAAGCATCGTGATTCCTTTCTTCCCATCTTTAAAAAGAATTGTTCTTTTACCAACATATTTTAGTTACCCAGTTACTAGAAAGTAAATGAAATACTCTAAAAAATGTGAACAAGCCTTCTAGATATAGGAAAGAAGTTCTACAGGACTTCTATGTCACTTCTTGTCTCTGCAGACTACAAACTGAAACTGCCGTGGATTAATCAAGGGGCACTTTAGAGAGGAGACTCTCAATTTTCGATCTGAGCACTGTTGATAATGTTTAAAAAGTGTTTGGAGGAAGCATATGCATGGTTTGTTTTCTCCTTATTGAGTTGATCTGCTGATTGAGCCTTCAAGGCTAGCTGTTCCATAGGAACCTATAGCCACAGGTGCTCCCTAAAAAACTAGATGATATTGTCCAAATCAACAGATGCACAAGTCACAACAGAAACAAGGAGCAAGGCAACATGACTTCTCCAAAAGATGACTTCTCCAAAAGATGCCTTCTCCACCATGATGGACTGTATCCCTCAAACCATGACCCCAAATAAGTCCCACCACCTGCATCAAGCTGTTTTTGTCAGGTATTTTCTTAACATCAATCATCAAAAAGAATGAGAAAATAAGTAATATAGATGAAAACATCAGCAACATAGATGAAAATTTAAGAGAGGAATTTGGCAGTTTTAAAAAATATGGATAGAGCACTTGCCTAGCAAGTGCAAGGCCCTGGGTTCGGTCCTCAGCTCAAAAAAAAATATGGAAATGTTGTAATGAAAAAAACTTAGTGAGTCAAATATACAGAGGGAAGAGTAGCACCAATAGAGTCAAGCAAGGCTGACAAAGAATGTCAGATAAAGAACACAGTGACAAAATACTCCATTTGAACATCAAAAAGGAAAGGAAAGCAAAGGTGCATGACCACAGTGTGCAAGAGCTCTGGGGTGCAAAGTAGCTGAGATAAAACTGAAGTCATTGTGAATCTTTTCAATGAAATTATAGCAGAAAAGTCCCCAAATCTAATGAGCGAACTGGACAAGCAAACACAAGAGGCATTTAGAACTACAAATAGGTATGTGAAGGGAAAAAGCTAAAACATTATAGCCAAGATGTGAAAAGTACCAAGCAAAGATACAAAGCTCTAAGAAGAAAAATGTCTACTCACCTACAAAGGCAGAAACATTGAAACAGCATCAGATCTCTTGTCAGCAATCCTAAGATACTGGAAACATGGAATGGTAGATTTCAAGCCCTGAAAATAAATATCTGTCAACTTGTTGAATATATATATACTAGGACAAGTACAAACAAAAAGACACAGGCTAACTGACTAGATTAAAAAATTAGGTCCAACTGCTCACTTTCTACAAGAAACACACCTCAAAGGCAAAGACACACAGACATGGGTAAGGAGTAAGAATCTGAGGTCTGAAGGCAATGTATCAAGCAAGCAGAAGCTGCAAACAAGGTGGCATACCTATTTTCATAAGTGATAAAGCAGACTTCAAACCAAAATTCATCTAAAGAGATAAAGCAGCCATTACATATCAATGAAGTAGTATACAAAGAAGATATAACAACTGTAAATATATATGCATCTAACCTCAGGATCCATTTTTCAGAATACAAATACCAACAGACAGAAAGTTTAGATAGATCCTGATACAATAATAGTGGGTGACTTCAATATCCCACTCATCTCTAGATAGGCCATCCAAAATAAAAATCAATAAAACCCTTAAAGCACAAAATGGATAAAATAGACTAAACATTATTGCATAATAAAAATTCTTAGCATCCCAGAGAATCTTCTCAAAGTAGGCCACATCCTAAGAAACAAACTGCATTTTATGAAATTAAAAAAAAATTCTGATATCTAATGAAATTATTATATAATTGATTAATATAATAGAATGAACTTTGGCATTTATTATAAAGAAAAACTGGAGAAAATATACAAAAAACATGCAGACTGAACAATATGCTTGAATGACCAGTGGGTCATTGATGAAATCAGGGAAGAAATTTGAAAATTTCTGGTATCAAATGGAAAACAAGAGTGTTTTTTACCAGAATTTTTGAAGTATTATTAAGGAAGTTCTAAGAGGAAAGTTTATAGCTTGACTGTTCACATTAAAAAAATCAGAGAAGAGGCTAGAGTGATGGCTTTGTGGTTACAGATCCATTAAAAAAAATGAGATTGAAGCAATAATAAAGAACCTTATAAAACAGAAAAGCTCAGGACTGGATGGACCACTGATGAATTCTACCAACTCTGTAAAGAAGAGCTAACATCAGTGCTCCTCAAGCTGCTTCACTGAATGGCAAACTCAGACTCAAGAATCAGTGCTGCCTTGATCCCAAAACTAGATAAGGCTCCAACACAGGAAGAGAAGTATAGACTAATTCCCCTGCTGAACAAAGACCCAGAAGTCCTCAAATTCTGGCCAGTTATCTTCAAGGATACATTGAGAAGATCACTGATGTGACCAGTTTGGATTCATTCCAGGTATACAAGTTTGTTTCAACATATGCAAATCATTAAGTATAATTCATCACACCAACGGACATGGGGACAAAAGTCACATGACCACCCGAATCAATGCAGAAAAGCCCTTCAGTAAACTTCAACAACATTTTAGGATAAAATTCCTGAAGAAGCTAAAAGTAGAAGAAACTTATCTTAGTATAAAGAAGACCACATAGAACAAAACCATAGCTTGCATTATGCTAAACTGGAAAAATGAAGAGTATTTCTTCTAAAATCTGGAAGGAGACAAAAGTTCCCACTTTCTTCTAGCAATATAGTACTAAAAATAAAACAAGAGGAAGAAAGAAAAGTGATGCACACAGTGCAGGGAACGTCAAGCTGTGGCGGTTGTAGATAACAGGGTCCTGCACTTAAAGGACCCTAAAGACCTCATCAGATTGGGAAGACTGATAAACACTGTTGTCAAAGTAGCAGGATATAAAATCAACATATGAAAATGACTGATTTTCCAGTAACGATCTTTGCAAAAAATATTTAAATTCATACTAATTTTGATGTGTATTTTGTTATCCCACTTATTAAGTAGTTTTGTTTTTAAGGCCTTTCCTGTTTCATTAAGCCTTCTCTGAAGTATGTTGCTCCATTGTAGAGAAGTATCACACAATTATATAAATATTCCATTGTTGTGGAATCCTGTGCTGAAATTAAATTTTACTTATTATGAATAACACTAAACATATCTTGGTCATTTATACACAGCCATATTTTGGGTTTTTTTTTTTAGAAGAAACAGTTACATGTTTCTAGGTCAAGGTTTATTTTTGAGAGTATATGGTAAGATGTCTCAAATGTAGCATACCAGCCTGAATATTACAGTTTTTAAAACATTTACATCTAAGCAATAAAGTAATGCATATTATACAGACTTTCAGTTGTCCCAATCACAATGAGATTGGGGAGTTTTTCGTATGCTTGCTGGCCATTTAGATGTTTTCTTTGGCAATTTGTCTAAAGAGAAAGTTTTTCCGCATCCTTTCAGTCACTATTTCCTGAGCATTCTGTAGAGAATATGCACTAGAATAGGGTTGTTTTCATAGAGGTGTGTTAAACAACATCTCCAGGTTCAAGAAATTCCAGACATAAGGGACATATGGAATCACAAGTTCAGCCATGGAAACACAAAGTGGTTTGCAGCAAAGCACAGCACGTCTGAGACAGAACAAGTAGTTCTAGAAGGAAGGATGGGACTTCCCAGGGAGGTGACTAAGGAAATGCTTTGCAATATAGAAAGTGGGAAGCATGTACACACCAAGTCTGGAAGTTTTGAGGGGCAGATATACAACATGTGTGAGTAATTGCTAAGCTACAAAGTGTATTAGAAAAGACCAGAAATGTCTGAGGCCGGAAGACAACGTATGAAAGAACCAGATGGTGGTACACCTTGCATTGACACTGAGCAGCGTGACTTGGTCCTGAAGATGTACCTTAAGTCATCCCTCAGATCTAATAACTTCTGATTTCATAGATGAATAACTAGGTGTAATTTAGCTTTGTAAGTGTCTCATCTGTAAGCCAGAGCAATCTGTTTATACTTGTGCTGTGCTAAATGTGCTATGGAAAACCCATCACTGATTACTAGGCGTTACCTTGGAGACATGGAAATTATTTTAGGAAGCAGAGTGCCTGGCCCATTGCTCAATCCCACCAGGGCCCAATTATTTCTCTGTTAGCACACCCATTCTTTATCTACTCAGTTCAAGGATGCTGTGACACTCTTCTAGCCGCAGTCAAATTATGTGTGTATTAACCCTATCAAAAATTATTCATTCTATACAGATTTGACTACCATGACTTTACCAAGTGATTGCATGCCATTCACTTTAGGCATGCAGCTAAACCATACTGACCTTTTCATTGTTAGGATTTAAAAATACACATGTTAATTTCATAGCAAATCACCCTTTCCCCACAGAGGTCAAGGAGGACACTCTCTCCTGCTCAGGTTCTGTCAGCAGTAAAATCAGCCTATTTGACAGATGAGCTCTGAATGCCACAAATACAGGGAACTGCTTAAATAAGATCTGGGGCCATGTTCCTTCCATGCATATCTTCAAAATAAACCTTTTTGTGAATGTACACACACACACACACACACACACACACATGCACGCACGCACGCACGCACGTACCACACCATATTTACAGAAAAATACAAGTAAGTATATACATAGATGAATTATCACAAAAATAAATACCTCGTGTATGATGACTACTCTTGGTTGTCAACTGACTACATCTGGAATTAACTGAAACCCCAAAAAGGAGTGGCATACCTGTGAGGGATTTTGCTTTACTTGAAATGGGAAGATCAACTTCTAATCTGGATCTTTGAGGTAAGAAGACACACCTTCAAATCCAATCTTGAGGTAAGAAGACACACCTT
>CABHPH010152709.1:0-10063 GCA_902168325.1 Peromyscus nudipes
TTTATTTGTTAAGGACATATTCTCAAAGGGCATTGTGGGACACCCGTCTGTAGCTCAAGAAGGAAACTCTGAGAGAATAAGTGAGTCCTGAGTGAATATGTATTGTTGGCATGGGCACAGCCATCCCAGGGACCAAGGCCTCAGGCCCATGGGAAACTAGCAAAGCTTTTTCCCATCTATATGAGTCAAGCTTGAAATTGGCAAAGCCTTCTTCCTCCAGGCCAAGTATGAGTATTTTGGGACAATTGGTCCGTGTATACAAAACCCAGCAACTATGGCTTCCTTCCCTGGAAAGTTTACGGCATGAGACCACTTTCCTCCAGAGACCTCCTACCAATACTAGCCAACCCCAACCCCTGTGCTGTGCAGGGTAAACATGCAGAGGTTCTGGGTTTCATAGATAGTAGACAAGGCTCCATCAGAGCATGCAGCCACTTGGCTCCTGCTTTTCCGTGTTCATATCTGTGTGTCTATCAATTCGTTAGTGTCTGTTCTTTTCCTCATTTCTTACCATATCAAATCCGGGTTACAGGACCAAGATGTGGGGGTCTAGTGGGGATGTCAACTTATTAAGGACAAACACTCTGAAAGTGAATTGTGGGACATTATCTTTCTCCTCCTGACTCTTTCACTTCATAGCCGTGAGAAGAGCAGCGCATACTGCCCCACATTTCCACCATGACCCTGATTTTCCCCAGGTTCAAAATCAAGGGCACCAGCTGATCATGGACTTTTGAAATCACAGACCAAATAAACACTTTTTTATTCATATGAAGAGAGAGATTCTAAAAGGGGAACTACTCCATTATCCCATCTGAATTTAGAAGAAACAGAAGCTAAAAATTGTGGGGGTTAAAATAAAACATTGGCCGGGCAGTGGTAGTACACGCCTTTAATCCCAGTACTCGGGAGACAGAGGCAGTCAGATCTAAGTGAGTCTGAGGCCAGCCTGGTCTACAGAGTGAGTTTCAGGACAGCCAGGGCTTCACAGAGAAACCCTGTCATGAAACAAAACAAATAAATAAATCGTTCTCACTCTTAGCTTCTTCAGACAACAAGGCTCTCAGAAAGAAAAGTTGCCTGGGAACAAAGGGCCAGTCAGATGCTCCCAGGACACCAACCATGGCTGTGGGTAAATTTGGGGACAAGGATGTTGTTGGAGGACACTGTGGTAGGCAGCCTCCGCACAAGTCCATAGGCACCTTTTGGTACTTCCACCCTGTGGAACCCTCCTCTTTAGTATCAACTGGACTGACTAGTTTCAAGTGAGCATGACAGGACATGGTGGTGTTTTCCACGCCCTTCGTGGCTCTCTCACTTGCTGCCTTTGAGGAAAGCCAGCTGTCAGGAGATAAACGCCCAAGGAACTGCGGAGGTCTCCCCATCTAAGAGCCAAGGAGGAGGGAGGAACCGCCTTTTCGTTCAGCATCCTTCATCTCTCCCGGAAGGAGTCCTGCCCCAACGGTGTGAGTAAAGGAGGAAAATTGGTTCTCCCTAAGTGGAGTCTGTATGTGAAACTTGTGATAGACGAGAGGCCTGTGTCCTCCCCTGAAATTCATATTGTAAAACCCTGACCTCCGCCCAGCATTGGTGGCGCACGCCTTTAATCCCAGCACTCGGGAGGCAGAGCCAGGTGGATCTTTGTGGTTTCGAGGCCAGCCTGGGCTACCAAGTGAGCTCCAGGAAAGGCACAAAGCTACACAGAGAAACCCTGTCTCGGGGGGGAAAAAAAAACCAAAAAACAAAAACCCTGACCTCCAAAATGATGGTATTGGAAGTAAACCCTTCAGAGGGAATTAGATTTAGATGAGGTAGGAAGAAGGTGTCTGCTCCATAATGGAGTTAGTATCCTTATAAGCAGAGAAAAAGTTGTCTAAGTCTCTCTCTCTTTGTCCTGTCTATCTGTCTGTCTGTCTATCTGTCTGTCTATCTGTCTATCTATCTATCTATCTATCTATCTATCTATCTATCTATCTATCTATCTATCTATCTATCTCTTTTTGTCTCATAGAGGAAAATGTGACCATCTGCAGCTATGAAGAAGGCCCTACCAGGAACAAAATCACCTTGCACCTTGATTTTGAAACTGCCAGCCACCAGGTGTATGAGAAATAACGGCTGTTTGAGCTACCCAGTATGCGGTACTTTCTTATGACAACCCGCATTAAGACCGTAATTGATAAAAGAAATAGGTCGATGCCATAATTAATAGCTAAAAGTGTGGAAATAGCTCAGGACTAACGGGTGGATAGGAGAGTTTTGATTGTACATACAACAAAAAGCCCAAGATTTCTGTGGAAGGGTTAGCTATCAAAGGCGACCCTGATGGTGACTGAGACAGAGCAGAGTGAGCGCTATTACAGCCCTGTCAGTCATCCGAGAGAACATAGAAGAAACATTGACGGACTGTTGAGATAAACGTGCAGGGAGAAGAGGCCGGTTTGGAAAATGTGCAAATTCCGTCTTTAAGAACTTGACTGAACTGTGCGCTGAAATGTGTTGTAGAAGCCAGGACCTTTTAAGAATGAAATTGGATATTTGGCTTCAGAGATTTCTAACCCAAGTGTTGGGAAAGAGTTCTTGGTGAAGCTGGCAAGATGGCTCAGTGGGTAAAATGCATGCTGGGTAAACTTGAGGGCTCGAGTTTGAGTCCCAGCTAGGAGGCGGGGCTAGGTGTGAACACATCCACTTGTAACCACAACACTGGCCGATTGGGAAGTGCAGAGACTGGCAGATCCTCAGCGCTTACTGGTGATAAGTATTGGATCCCTGGTTATTGGGTGTCCTCCACTGATGCAATAAGCCAATCAAGCTGAATTAATAAGTCCAAGTTTAATAAACAGAGCAAAGCAACTCCTGAGTGACTCTCGGAAAGGCAGGAGAGAAAAATCACATGGCTGGGCAGGTCTGGCGACCAGGTCTTAAATACCCTGTAAATGTGGTCTTGAGCAGCCCTAGGGAGGGGCTGACCCTTGGTAGGCTTTCTTTGGGCGGGGTCTGGAGAGGGCAGCTTCAGGGGAGATCCCCAATAACTGACCCACAGATTTCAGCCATTGGTGAGATGCAGGCAAGTCCACCCAGGCTAAACCACATCTCTGTTCCTGGCAGGACGATTAAGCCATAATGGCAATTGATATTTTGAACTTTTTTGGGTTCCACCACCCCTTTCAGCCATCCTGTTTCTCCCTTTTGGAATGAACAACATCTTTACTCTGCTGACCAGCCATTCTATTTTAAAAGCATATAATCTGCCAGGCGGTGGTGGCGCACGCCTTTAATCCCAGCACTCGGGAGGCAGAGGCAGGCGGATCTCTGTGAGTTCGAGGCCAGCCTGGACTACCAAGTGAGTTCCAGGAAAGGCGCAAAGCTACACAGAGAAACCCTGTCTCGAAAAACCAGGAAAAAAAAAAAAAGCATATAATCTACCCAGTTTTACAGGCCTGCAGGTAGATGGGAATTTTGCCTAAGGATGGATGGATTGTACCCATATCTGATTTCTATGGTATATGTATGATACCGTGGTCTTTAGACCTGTCCTGGGGTGAATTAAGGGAGACTTAAAGTACTCTTGGGATGGGATGGGATGACCGTATTTCACACATGGGATGGAAATGAATTTTGTGGGATAATGGTGGGAAGGATGAATAAATCAACACCATAGGCTGGCTGACACTTAGTTTCAACCTTGGGGACCTGGGGTGAATATATTCAGCCAAGCAATGTCCATACTCCTTACTAACAGAAGCTGAGATCCATAATCAAGTTTTGGGGTAAACTGTTAGGCAGAAATAGGTAAATTGATACAAGTTTTTTGGTTGTTTTTGTTTTTTGTTTTTTTTTTTTCCGAGACAGGGTTTCTCTGTGTAGCTTTGCGCCTTTCCTGGAACTCACTTGGTAGTCCAGGCTGGCCTCGAACTCACAGAGATCCGCCTGGCTCTGCCTCCCGAGTGCTGGGATTAAAGGCATGTGCCACCACGGTCCGGCTGATACAAGTTTTAAGGTGGTAGTTTTGAGTGGCAATACATTCTGTCAAGTGCATCTGTACGTGATTTTGTCACCGTATAAACATGCAGCTACAGGATCCATAGTGATAAAATCTTATCAGACCACAGTCATAAATGTGGTCCATCACTGACCAAAACATACGGCATATGACTGTGTCACACAGATCCCTTGTCAACTAGACATGGAGGCCCCTGAGCCCCTTATCAGTCAAATGTGCCCAAGGCAAGAAATGGTGTGTTTTGGAAAGAAACAAGACTATGGGTTTTGTTTACAGGAGAGATTTAAATAATATCTACGATATGGCAGTTTGTCTTTTTTTGTTTGTTTTCCCAGACAGGGTTTCTCTGTGTAGCCCTAGCTGTCCTGAAACTCATTCTGTAGCCCAGGCTGGCCTCGAACTCAGAGATCCACCTGCTTCTGCTTCCTGAGTGCTGGGATTCAAGGTGTGCACCACCACTACCAGGCTTTTTAAGGATCATTACGAGTGCACATTGAAATAGATACTGTTCATAATGAGAAGCAGCTTTAGAGCCCACCTTTACAGCCAGGAAGAATCTGCAATTATTGGCTGTTTCCAATGAGAAAGACGACTCAGGAGACAAAGCAAAGAACCAGTGAGAATCATTCCAAAGAGCAGGAGTCGGCCTAGTTAAAGCACTGATATTACAGAACTAGCTGGATTGCAGAATTCCCTGGGGTTAGTTCCTTCCACATCTCTCCCCTTTTCTCCCCTGACTCCCCAGGCCCCTTTCTGAGACAGAGTCTCACTATACACAGTTGGGGCTGGCCTCAAACTCCCAGTCCTGCTACTTCAGGTTCCCAAGTGCTGAGATTACAAACGTGCATCACAACACGCCTTGTTAGCATGCATGAACCACATCACATGCCCAACTCCTCTTCCTCCTCCTCCTTCCTCCTCTTCTCCTTCTTCCTCCTCCTCTTCCTCCTTCTCTTCCCCCTTCTCCTTCTCCTTCTCCCTTCTCCCTTCTCCCTCCTCCCCCCTCCTCCTGTTCAGTATAAGTTTCTATTAAGTGTTTTCTAACCTTAATATATGTTCTTGGTGTTGAATGTATAGAGACTAGGATTTTGTCTTTTTAGGTCCTGGTCCCTTCCAGTCAAGCAGTCTGATAATACGTGGCTCCCCAGGATCCCACATCTGCAAACAGAGATCTTAGGGCATAGTTCACAGAGCTGAGTCAAGGAGCCATGTCTGTACTTGGACCTGACTTAGACGATGGTATTTTAGACCAGGGATTGGTGAATGTTTTCTGGGTAATAAGAGAGTGGATGATTTTAGGCTTTGAAGAACATATGTGTAATGCCACCTATTGTATAGTCTTCTTTGTTTTTATAATCCTTTAACAAATATAAAAGCCATTCTTATCCCAGGGGCTATATAAAAATAAGCCACAGGATGGACTTGGCTTTGGGGCTGTGGTTTCATCACTTCTGGCATAGATTAAAAACTGATTTATTGGGCAGGCAGGGATGGGGGACCAAAGAGATGGCTCAGCAGTTAAGAGTATTGCTGCTTTTCCAGAGGATCTGGGTTCAATTCCCAGCACCCATATGGCGGCTGATAACTGCCTGTAACTCCAGTTTTATGTGATCTGACAGCTTCACACAGACATACATGCAAGCAAATGAGTGCACGTGAAATAAAAATTAAAAGAAAACTGGTTTATGATAGAATGAGCTACATTGATATCTTGGGGAGGGGGTAAGTATGGTTTTCACGTGGGAAGAGCATTCATTGTGGTCATAGAATGAATAATGGTAGCTAGTCTTCCAACTAAGTTCCAAATAATTCACCATAACATATATGCACACATATATAACACATACACACACATCACTCTTGCCATCAAGAGGGAACTTGGAAGCTGGAGAGACAGCTCAGCAGTGTAGAGCACTTGCAAAGGACATGGGTTCAGTTCCCAGCACCCACATCAGTCCCACAACTGCCTGTAACTCCAGTCCCAGGGAACCCAACCCCCTCAGACTCCTGCAAACACCTGCACACACATGGAGCACATCATACACATAAAAGATACACCTGTTTTTGCGCGGAGGTGCGCACAGCCTCATAGAAGGAGAGTGGGGGGGGGGAGGCGGGGAGGGGTTCTCAATTAAAGGGGACTTTATGTAAGACAATGTCAGGATGCTGGGTGGGTCTCCAGGGGGCGGGCCAGAATGCTAACATTTATGAAAAAACAACTTGTTTTAAGCCACTAGCTTTGAGGCAGTTATTTATGTAGCAATAGGAGTCTGAAATAATGTGAGCAAGGCCCGGAAAATCAGAAATCATTGGGCATTTTCAGGCACCTAAGCCTGACATAAGAATAAGCTCTAGGGCTGGAGAGATGGCTCAGAGGTTAAGAGCAGTGGCTGCTCTTCCAAAGGACTTAGGTTCAATTCCCAGCACCCACATGGCAGCTCACAACTGTCTGTAACCCCAGTTCCAGGGGATCTAGCATCCTCACAGAGACACGCATGCAGGCAAAACCCCAGTGTGCATAATAAATAAATAAATCTTTAAAAAAATGATATCTATAA
The DNA here is from genome assembly GCA_902168325.1 of Peromyscus nudipes. Lineage (NCBI taxonomy): Eukaryota > Metazoa > Chordata > Mammalia > Rodentia > Cricetidae > Peromyscus > Peromyscus nudipes. The sequence continues at coordinate 6,562 of CABHPH010152709.1, forward strand.
AATAATAAATTCTGCTTATAGCTCTGACAGACAGCAAATGTGGGGGTGGGGGTGGGGCGTTTACCCACCAACCCCACAGCTCCCAGAGTTTTCTTGAGTGTGAGTAGCAGGAAATATTAGATAGAAGGATTTATATTGCAGAGAATCTTGTGGAGATAAACAGATAGAAAATAAAGGATAGCCTCGAGAGGGCCTGGAACCTTTTCCAATGGCCCTGACTGTCTCTGTCCCAGGGTATTTATAGAGACGCCAAGGGGTGGAGCAAAAGACCTCCCCGCTCCCCCCCACCCACCTTGCACAGACAAGTGCAGACCATCTCAGACACCTGCACTCAGGCCCGTGGTCCTAATCATCCTCTATGCGGACCTGCTGGGTAAAGCCACGAGAAACCCGAAAACGGGCTCCCACGTGTGTGTGTGTGTGTGTGTGTGTGTGTGTGTGTGTCTGAGAGAGAGAGAGAGAGAGAGAGAGAGAGAAAACACATGTAATCCTTTGAGAGCCTTAATAAAAATTCCCAAATGTATGATAAGTAAAAAACAAAATCAGGTCAGGTCAAGGTGTGGCTGCTGGGTAGCTTGCAAGCAATGTCCTGAGTAAGTGACTTTTCCTTTGAAATACCACCTGCGATTTGAATTTGAGCCCCAGGAAAGGAATAAATAGCAAATGTTTCTGAGGAATCACAGTCAAGTGGCACATTTACAAAGTCGAAACGTTTACAGAGAATCCACAAGTGTTAGGAGACAAGACTGAAGATTTAAATCATTTAGTCATTAAGTACTGCCCTTCAGAGGAAGCATTTCACTGTCCATCTCAAGGTAGATTGAAGTCAGACAAGGAGGAGCTGGAAACGGGCACTCGTGGTCCCTATATAAGAAAAGATGGTGTGATGGTTCATCATCTCAACAGATGGACAGATGCCCAGAAGGTTGGTAAAGCACACTTCTGAGTGTGATAGTGAAGTCATTTCCTGAGAACAGAAGGAGGAAAGGCCCGCCCTGAGTGCAGGCAGCACCATCAGATAGACTGGGCCTCCATGGAATTGAAGTAGAGAGGAAGTCATCTAGCAACTTTCAAAAACAAAAACGGAGGCAGGGGAATTATGGGATATAGAAGGTAAAATGTCGTGGTTATGATAGCTGCATGTATCAAAGCATCATGGGGCTAGAGAGTTGGCTCTGTGATTAAGAGTACTAGCGGCTCTTCCAGAAGACCCAGGTTCAATTCCCAGCACCCACATGGCAGCTCACAACTGTCTGTAACTCCAGTTCCAGATCCAATACCCTCTTCACACAGGCATACATGCAGGCAAAACACCAATGCACATAAAAAATAAAATGAAAAGAAAAAGAAAAAAAAAAGAAAACAAAGAAGCAAAAATTTTGTAGAGTCAATTCTCACTCCTCCTGTGGGATGGTCTTTCTGTAATCTGTGAATTTGTGTTGCTACTATTGGTTAATAAAGAAGCTGTTTTGCCCTATGGTAAGGCAGGATAAGAACCAGGCGGGAGAAATACAAGAGAGATATAGGGAGAAGAGGGCGGAGTCAGAGCAGATGGCAGCCCACTGTTCAAGGAGCAACATGCCAACAGATCGATAATGCCACAGCCTTGTGGCAAAACACAGATTAATAGAAATGGGTTAATTTGAGATGAAAGAGCTAACTAGCAAGAAGCCTGAGCCATAGACCAAATAGTTTGTAATTAATATTAAGCCTCTGAGTGGTTATTTTATAAAAACCGGCTGCTGCTGTGGGATAATGCTTTTGTACACTGGTTTAATAAAATGCCGATTGGCCAGTAGCCAGGCAGGAAGTATAGGTGGGGCAAGCAGATGAGGAGAATTCTGGGAAGAGGAAGGGCTGAGTCAGGAGTCACCAGCCAGACACAGAGGAAGCAAGATGTCAAGGCAGAACTGAGAAAAGGTACCAAGCCATGTGGCTAAACATAGATAAGACTACAGGCTGCTCCCCGGGTGGGACCAGGCAGGACTGAGAAACTTCAGTCTACATTCTCCTTCCACTCTCCTGTGAGTTCCAGGGTTTGAACTCAGGTCAAATGCACGACTGGGCAGGAAGCACCTTTACCTAATGAGCCCTCTCATTGGCCCAAGCTTGGCTCCTCTAGAGTGTGCGTGCTCTGTTGCTGCTTCTCCAGCCTTAGAATGCAGACTCACACCCGTGACTCTCCAGGAATTTAGAGGCCTTCGGTGGAGTCCAGTTGGGCTGCAGATTGTATTCCTGGTTGCCCTTTTCATAAGGCTTCCAGTTTCTCTAATCTGCCTATGCTCTAATAGCATTCCTGTTACAAATAGACCTGTTACAAAGCCCTGAACCTTTCCTTTTGGTTCTGTTCCTCTAGAGAACCGTGACTAGCACCAGTGCAGAGGAGAGCCATTTCTAAGAGACAGACTGCACGTTTGATAAACAAACATCAGCTAGAGGGGCTACAGGACCGCAAACTGTCTGTTACGGTTTGAATAGACACCCTTAAAAACTCATGTGTTCAAGGCTTGGTGCCTGGCTGGTGGATGCAGTTACTGAGAAGTGATGGCGTCAGGACGGATCTGATGTCATCAGTGGACTAACTCACTGATGGATTCCTGTTTGATGGCATCAGTGGGAAGCAGTAGAAAATTTCAACATGGAGCCTGACGGGAGGAAGGAAGTTGCTGGGGGCCTTGCTTCCTGGCCTCTTCCATGTGTTCTCTCTGCCAAATAGTCTGTTTCCCCTCAGGCCCAAAGCAATGAAACCCGCTGACTTTGGACTAAGACCCCAAACTATGAGGCAAATATAGCTTTTCCCCCTTTTAAATGGTTTCTCTCGGTTATTTGTCATATGAATGAATGAAGAAATGACCAAGACAGCATCTCAGTCAGACAGGAAGGAGGAAGGGAGGATGGGGGGAGGAGGGAGGATGGGGGAAGGAGGCAGGGAGGGAGAGAGGGAGGGAGGGAGGGAAGGAGGGAGGGAGGGAAGGAGGAAAGAAGGAAGGAAGGAAGGAAGGAAGGAAGGAAGGAAGGAAGGAAGGAAGGAAGGAAGGAAGGAAGGAGGGAGGGAAGGAGGGAAACCAAGCCTGGCTTAAAAGGGATCAGATCAGGGCTGGAGAGATGACTCAGGAACTAAGAGCATTGGCTGCTCTTCTAGAGGTCCTGAGTTCAATTCCCAGCAACCACACAGTGGCTCACAAACATCCATCATGGGATCCGATGTCCTCTTCTGGCATGCACATACATAAAATACATAAATAAAAAATTTATGGACTTAAAAAAAAAGAGCTAAAGGGGCTGGGGCAATGGCTGAGTGGCTAAGAGTGCTGGCTGCTCTTATTGAGAACCTGACTTTGATTCCCAGCACCCACACGATGGCTCACAACCATCTGTAACTCCAGTCCCACGGGCACTGCACCTGCATAGGCTACAGCCATACATTCAGGCAAAACATTCACACACATAACCAATAAAAATTAAGTCTGTTCTCTGTTTAAAAGAAGAAGAAGAAGAAGAA
>CABHPH010152709.1:11719-39192 GCA_902168325.1 Peromyscus nudipes
GAGAGAGAGAGAGAGAGAGAGAGAGAGAGAGAGAGAGAAAGTTGGTATGAGATGAGTTTAGAGAAGAAAAGAGGGGCTGATTAGTAAGCGAGCAGGTTGTAGGAGGTCGTATGTACTTACTAAGGTAGGGGCCATTGAAGAGTTTCAGCTGTAACAACACAAAATGTATGCATTAGCTACTTTGTCCTTATTGTCACAAAATACCTAATGGAAACAAGCCGAGGGAAGAAAGCTGGTTTTTGTTTGTGTCGAGAGTTGGGGTCCATCTTCTTGGGGAAGGTATGGCCGGGTCACTCCGTTCACAGTGGTGGTGGCACTCAGTATAGACTCTCCACATCACAGTCCTTCAGAAAGCAGAGAGTGGGACAGGAAGTAGGCAGTGATAATATGTCCCCAAGGAGTCTCCCCCTCCCTTCCCCCTCCCCCTACCCTCCAGAGTGACCTGCTCTGCAGGCTGGGTCCCACCTCTTCAACTGTCCACAGGCTCCGAAATAGTGCCACCAGCTGGGAACAGTGCTTGCTCAAAACTCGAGCCTGTAGGAGACATTTCAGATTCAAACTGTGCCAGAGGGTTTGACAGGGACACACTAGGGCCCTGCAAGGGAAACGTTAAAATGTCTCACATGCTGAGCAGTATGGCGCCTGCCTTGCTCCATTGTTTCTTCCCATGCTGCTCCTTTGAATGTGTGATTCCCCTCAGGACCACATGCTCCCTCTCTTCTGGTCCTAAGGTTGCTACAATTCTGAGTCTGGTAGCTACAATTCTGGAATATTATTATGGTCCCGCCTTAATAATCTTCCCAGGGGACCAGAAGAGAAGCTACAAATGGCGCAAATTGTTTTCGGGAAAAGAGTCTAAGTATACCGTGCTCTTAGTCTTCTACTTTATTCCTCTGGGATAAAATCCTATCTACACAGCTTCAGTTCTGTTCTTGTGCCTAACTCCTTTCTTGCCTGATTTCTCTCTACCTTTATCTGCCGTCCCCTCTAAGTTCTATCTTAATTCTTTCATCTTAGTTCTGGCCCATCTTGGTCTTTCTCATCTCGTTCTTCCCCATCAGGCTCTTCCTCATCTTCCATCTCATTCTTCTAGTTCTCCAGTCAAAATCCTCAGTCTCTGAGGTTTGCAGTTATATACCCATGCAACAGCAGTGCTCTAGCTAAAGCAAGGTCACCAGGCCTGAATTCTTACAGGGTCATAAAGGCAGACAAGAGTTTTCCTCAGTGACCCTCAGGCTTTCTTTTACAACTCAAAAGGGGAGTGGTAGAGGAGGAGGTCAGCTAAGAGCTAAAATTGGTTAATATATCAGAAAAAGGGAATTTATGTGCTCAAACTACATTCCTAGAGGTGGTTACGCAAATGTTAGGAGTCTATAATCTCAGTATAAATACCGCTAAGGCTGTATAAGAAAGGAGGGTCTGAGTTTAGTTTACCTTCATTTAGGAGATCGTTTGGCCTTGGAGGCTTGATAGGTACTTCAGATAAAATACAGTTAGAAGTTCTTGGAAGCATACATAGCATACAAGGAAATCATTGCAGGAATCGGCTAATATGTATACAAAAGCTAAAATATCACCAAGACTTCTTAAGCCACGGCTTGATCTTTGGGAAGGTCCTTGACCTTTCCAAGTAGTAGTTTTTGTCATAGTAGCTGGATTCTATACATTTTCCTGCAGCTTGTAGCATACAATTCCATTTGATGGCTTAGGAAATGAAAGTAGATTCTCTGTTGACAGATAGGAAAGTCTTTTCTAGAAGTCTCTGACAGAATTCCTTATTTCTCCTTGACTAGAAACCAGATCACAAGGGAACCCTCAAGTTGCATTGAATGCTGAAAAATTGGGCATCCAGCTTCTATCTACAGGGAAGAGTAACAGCCTTTGGCTCGGTAACCCATAGGGTTGCTCTCTACATTTGAAGGGTCCTCTAGCCCCCTGGATCTGATTCGTCCTGTCACATTATTCTCCATCATCTCTCTCCTCTACAATCAACCATGACTTTAAGCCTGGCACTGTGGTACCCATCTGTAAACCCAGCATTTAGACTTGGGCAGAGGATCCTGATCAGCCTGGGCTGCTATTCTCTCATCTTCATTTTCAAGCATATTAATATTATCCTCCATATGCCCAGACATTGATGACTCAGACTTGATTCTGATCTAATTGCTTAGGATGAATATTTTAGAATACTTCAGATGATGCTTTTGTTGACCCCCCCCAACAAAAAAAATATCTAAAATGGGCTGATGAAATGGCTTAGCAGGTAAAGGTACCAGCCACCAAGTCTGAGGACCCAAGTTCGATCCCCAGGCTCTACATGCATGGTAGAAGGAGAGAACTAACTCCAACAAGTTGCCCTTTGACTTCCATGGGTACACGCTTGCACACACACACACACACACACACACACACACACACACACGGAAGGGGAGAGGGCCCAGAACAAATTAAAATTTTGGATATTAACTATGTTTAGGTGTGCCTTGAATTGCCACAAGTCTGTTAGCCCAAATGCACTTAATTTAGCTAAGCGTAGCTGCACACACCTACAGAAGCAGCTACTCTGCAGGCTGAAATGGGAGAATTGCTGGAGCCCAGGAGTTTGGGGCTAGCCTGGAAAACATGGTGAGACCCTGTCTAGAAACTCCAAATGTAGTTACTTAATTCCTATGATGAGAAACACACTCTTCGAATGCATCTGGCATGCCATCAATAAATATTTGTAGAGTGAGTAAGTTTTAAATAAATAAGCCTCCAGCCCATCACTTTATTTCAACATCTTTTCTTAGGAAAGGAAAAAGAAAAAAAAAAAAGCAAACATGCAAATTTTGCTGAAATGTCCATGACATTTAAAGACCAAATGATGACGCAGCCTCATGGGACACCATATTCCAAATGAAAGACATCACACTCTGGTTACATGTACTTACACCATATTCCAAATGGATGAAAGACATCATGCTCTGGTTACATGTACTTACACCATTTTCCAAATGGATGAAACCATCACAGGCAGAGTAGATGGCTCTTTTTATAAATATGATGAAAACCCGCTGTCTTGTCTTTCAAATTTGATCGCACATCGGTTAAGCATTCTAGAAAATTCTTTTTGAAAAACATCATTTTCTACAGCTGTCTAGAACTTATTTTTCATTGCTGAGCTTGGTTTCTGGCTGGCCCAGACTAAAATTAGACTTGTTGTCCCAAGTCCTAGACTGCAAGCTGGTGTGGCTCCCTGCATCTCAAGAGTAGTCTTTTGTTTGTTTGTTTTTGAGACAGGGCTTCTTTGTGTAGCTTTGGCTGTCCTGGAACTCACTCTGTAGACCAGGCTGGCCTCAAACTCATAGACATACACACACACACACACACACACACAGAGAGAGAGAGAGAGAGAGAGAGAGAGACAGACAGACAGACAGACAGACAGACAGACAGACAGACTTTGAGCTATAGATACAAAATGAAAATTGGTTGGGATCAGTTATTTGTGGTACTTTCAAGTGAACCTGGTGTCATGAAATTGCACTGGATTTAGAAGTAGGTGACGTCTCCGTGGCGGTCCAGCAGCATTTACTTTGCAGTGGCATTTGTTGGAGCTTAGATGCAGTTTTCTTATTTGGGAATTGGGCTAGTGATCACTGCTAACCTGTAGAGCAGAGCCGCTATCTAGACTACCCAAGAGCCTACACAATACTGTTCCTATTAGTTATTGATAGGCTCATGAACCCACCTGGGTTCACTTGAGCCTCCTGCTTCAGTGTCCCAAACAGCTAGGACTATAGGCCTGCACTCCTATGCCTGACCAACACGTACTTACTTTAACAGAAGCACAAAGTTAGTGTGTAGGTAAGTTGCCAGTTCATAAGCCGCTTGATTGACATGTTTGCACATGAGCAGCCAGGTGAAATAAATTGTCCATAAGCCATGTCTCTACAGGGCACCATGCAGGGCTAAAATAGAACCTGTTTCTCTGGGGAGCAGCTCAGCCGAGGGCAGGGCATGCTTCCTTCATGGTAGAGTATAGACTTTCTACTGAAAGGGATGCCCTTTACTTGAAAAGGTTAAGTAGGATGAGCCTCTCTCTAAAACCTTCCAGGTAGATAAATTTAGGTACTAAAACCCATTTTGAGAATATCCCCTGGCTCCAGGCCTTTGGTACTACTTTTCATATTGGATTTTGAACGGGGTGTGACTGTAGCCACTTGAAACTCTCAATTTTCACTATATAATTGTTTTTGTACAAGTAGCTATAGTTATATAGATTGTGGGAGACCAGCTCCCACATTTATTTATCCCAGGGACTCTTGAGGAGTGAGGGATAAGGGATTTAGATAGAAATATAGAGGAGAGAGACAGAAAGAAACATAGGATAGCCTTGGGAGGGCCTGGATCAAAACCCACGGGCCCCTTCTGTCTCTTCTAAAGGGCTTTTAAAGGAATGCCAAGGGATGGAGCAAAAGACCTCCCCCCAGCACAGCCAAGTGCAGAACATTCCAAACACCTGGTAACCACACACGTGGTGGTCAATCCATTCCCTTATGCAGCTCTGCTGTGTAAAGCAAGCTCAGCTCTCACTAGGAAACCTCTGTGGACCCCCACAATGGACTTTAGTAGGTCTATCTCCCAATAGATCTATTTGTTATGTTTTGGATAATACATGAAAAATATACTTATTTAGTTTTTTAAAGATGATGACTATCTTCGGGTTTCTGTTGTGAAGAGACACCATGACTACGGCAACTTTTTTTTTTTGAGACAGAGTTTCTCTGTGTAGTCCTGGCTGTCCTGGAACTCACTCTGTAGACCAGGCAATCCTCGAACTCACAGAAATCCATCTGCCTCTGCCTCCCAAGTGCTGGGATTAAAGGTGTGCATTACCACCACCCGACCACTGCAACTCTTATAAAGGAAAACATTTAATTGGCTCACTTACAGTTTCAGAGGTCCAGTCCATTATCATCATGGCAGGACATGGTGGCAAGCAGACAGACATAGGGCTGGAGAAGGAGTTGAGAGTGGAAAAGAATCTACATTTGATCCACAGGTGACAGGAAGTGAACTGAGGCACTGGGCATGGCTTGAGCATAAGAGACCTCAAAGCCCACCTCCACCGTGACACACTTCCTCCTACAAGGTCAGACCCACTCCAACAAAGCCACACCTCCTAAGAATGCTACTCCCTATGAGTTTATGGGGGCCAATTACATTCAAACTACAACAATGATGATAACAATAATGATGATGATTGTTGTATATATGTGTCTGTAATTGTTTTTTGTTTTGTTTTGTTTGTTGTTGTTGTTGTTGTTTTACTCTTAAGGGCCCACCACCCAGCTCTCAAATAAATACATGGAGAGTTATTCTTACTTATGAATGCCAGGTCTTAGCTTGGCTTGTTTCTAGTCTCTTTAATTACATTTTTGCCTCTGGGCTTGCTATTTATTTATTTATTTATTTATTTATTTATTTATTTATTTATTTAGGTTTTTTGACACAAGGTTTCTCTGTGTAGCTTTGGTGCCTGTCCTGGAACTCACTCTGTGGACCAGGTTGACCTCGAACTCAGAGATCCACCTGGCTCTGCCTCCTGAGTGCTGGGATTAAAGGCGTGCACAGCAACCTCTGGGCTTTTTACCTTTCTTTACTCTATATTTCTTTCTTTCCTTCTTACTCTGTGGCTGGCTGTGTGGCTGAATGGCTGGCCCCTGACGTCCTCCTCTCTTCCTTTTCTCACTCCTTTCTCGAGCCTAGATTTCTCCTCCTATTAATTCTCTCTCCCTGGCAGCCCCACCTATTACTCACTCCTGCCTTGCTATTGGCTGTTCAGCTCTTTATTAGACCAATCAGGTGTTTTAGACAGGCAAAGTAACACAGCTTCACAGAGTTAAACAAATGCAACATAAAAGAATGCAGCACATCTTTACATCATTAAACAAATGTTCCACAGCATAAACAAATGTAACACATCTTAAACTATATTCCACAGCATGTGTCAGGTGTGGGTAGGTGCCTTAGAGGCAAAAAGAGAGTGTTGGATGCCTTGCGTCATGGAGTTCTAGATTCCAGAGGTTCCCAGCACCAAGTGGGCATAACCACCAAACCATCTCTCTAGCCCCTATCATATTTTGTTGTTGTTGTTGTTTGTTTATTTGAGATAGTCTTGTTTTGTAGCCCAGGCTGGCCTTGAACTCATAGTAATCCTCCTGCCTTGTCCCAAATGTTGGAATTACAAGTGGAGGCACCACCCCACCTGGCTATTTAGTGGGAATGTTATTTTCAGTCAAGACTGGGACAGGAGGAACCAAGGCTATATAACCCAGCTTGTCTTTTTTTCTCCTTCAACTTGAAGGTTTTTCTTTTACCAGTTTGCCACAAAGTGTTCAATCCTGTACCCTCATCTGGTTACAACCTGCACACTCTTCTCTCACACCCTCCTCTGGCTTTTTCTTCTGCTGGGGATTTGTTTCTTCTTACTTTTCACTGGAAAGAACTTGAAAGTTACAAGGGGACTAAAAAGTTGCCAGAGTAGTACAAGAAACTCCCATGGGCTCTTCTAGCCCGCATCGTGATGTTTGGCAGTGGTCTCTATCATGTCCTTGAAGTGAAAGGACCTGGTCCAGGGCCACACATACACTGGCTTGTTCCGTTTCTTTGCTTCCCTTCAACCCAGAGTGGTCTCAGAGTGACTTCGTACCCCCTCCTTCAGCTCGGCTCGTCTGATGTTCCTGATGACTGTGTATTTTTTGGTAAGATTGTCACCAAAGTGGCACTCAGCTTTTCTTAGTGCAACCCCCATGGGCAGTCCACGCTGTCAGTTTGCCCTAGAATGATGCTAACACAGTCTGCTGCCAAGGCAACATTTTTTTTCTTTTGGAAATTAAAAACTGCTTTGTAGGAGGACCTTTGGGGCCATGCAAATATCCTGTTTCCTTTCCAACTACTGCTTACCAGTTTGGGCATGTTTCATGCCTGGGTTATTACTATCACAGTTGACATGTAGCAATTTTCTCATGCCATCGAGCTGTTTATGCTCCATAGTTGGCACTTGACTTTAAAGAGGAGTGTGTAGACAGAGGTACACACAGTGTAGACACAGTGGTGGACCCTGTGTTCTATGCTCAACACCACACAAAGAAAAAAGAGAATTCTCCTTATCATGGATCTATTCGCTTTTCTCACCATTTATTTATTTATTTTAAAGATTTGATTGTTTTTAATTACGCATGTGTCTCTGTGTGATTATGTGCTGATGAGTGCCTGAGGAGGCCAGAGATGTCCAATTCCCTGGGCTGGATTTACAGGCCATTGTGAGCTACCCATTGTGGATGATGGGAACTGAACTTGGTTCCTCTGCAAGAACAGTTCATGCCCTTAACTGGTGAACTATCTCTCCAGCCCCCCACTTCCCTATTCACATCACTGTGGGTTCATGTTTTATTCAGTGGAATGGAATGAATTATCATCATCAATTTGAATGCTCGAATTGTTCCGGATTTGGCCAGTGGAATGCTCACCCATGCTGCCTCCTGCATCCTTTTGACATATCCCATCAGTGTATAGAACTTCCTTATTATCTGGTGAGATAAGATGCTGTAGACTCACTTGGACCTTCCATGCCCAGTCCTGGAACCAGCCATTTCCCCCAAAGACCAAAGAGAGTGGTTTTTAGATACCAAGATTAGAGCACTGTGTGTGTTCAATGCTAAAACCATCTTAGCAGACAGAGCAATGCAATGGGTCAGTGGTTCTCAACCTTCCTAATGCTGCGACCCTTTAATGCAGTTCCTCATGTTGTGGTGACCCCCCAACCATACAATTATTTTTGTTGCTACATCATAACTGTAATTTTGCTGCTGTTATGAATCATAAGAAATATATTTTTGAAGATAGAGGTTTGCCAAAGGTGTTGTGACCCACAGGTTGAGAACTACTACAAAGGGTGCTTGTATAATACTTGAGAAAGTATGCAAAGATATTTGTAGAGCTCCACAAGAGGTCTTTCATTGTGAAAAAAACATGTATGTGGTATCGAACAGTTTTATTAAAAGAATAGAAGACTCATTTGCATGAGAGAATGAAATAATTGAACTTCACAGCCTAATGTGAGTTAAGAGAGTGGCATATCCCATCATTTCGACCCAAAGGTGCTGAAAGTGTGAAGATCCCCTCCCCGTCTTAGGGCAGGGACTTGGTCCTGCTGCTGGTGGCTCTGTGTCTACCCCTTACATCCCATAGGTCCCCCAGTGTGGAGCCCTTATGTATGGGAGAGCTCACCCACAGGGGAGGCAGGGTGGGTAACACTGGGCTAGTCCTTGAAGCATTGATAAAATGACTACCTACCTATTCGTGGGGAGGAGAGGAGGCTAGTTCATTCTGTTCATGTATTAGTCTCATGTAGCAGGGTGGGGAAAACGACAAAAGGGACTTCCAGGAAACAAACCCCTCTGGAAGGAGGCTCGAGATTCCTGAGCCCCTTCCCCATCTCAATTTGGGGCACTTGAGATTGGGGGTGAGAGGGCGTATAGAGGGTGTGACTAACAAGATCGGAGACACAAGTAGGTTACATCCTGGTCCTGTGAAAGGCAGTGTCCGGTCGAGTGGGGTGTTGGGCCAGGACCCGGATAATGTCGGAGGCTGTGTGAACAGTCAGTGGCCACTGTTGAAGCTCTTGGTTTTGAAATGCTGGTTCTTTGTGATTCAAAGAATCAGGGTGAATAAAAAGTATGGACGAGGCTGCTCCTAGGTATCATGGAGGGGAAGGTTTTATTGTAGCTATGAGGGAGAGAATAGTCAGGGGCACCTGGAAGAGCCCAGACTGAACCAGGACATGAGAGAGAGAGAGAGAGAGAGAGAGAGAGAGAGAGAGAGAGAGAGAGAGAGAGAGGTGAAGAGAGAGAGAGGTGTGGAGAGAGAGAGAGAAGTGGAGAGAGGGAGAGAGGGAGAGAGAGAGAAGAAGAGGCCAAGAGGACCAAGAGAGAGCGTGGGAACCAAGAGAAACAAGTGGGCGTGCAGCCAAAATGGCGGAGTTATGTGCAGGGAAGCCTGCCCCTGGGCTGGAGAGGTTTAGGGTAGGGGGTAGGATGACAAGTGCTGGGAGGAGCCACAGGTACTGAGCAGCACTTCTGTTGGGACCCAACACAGGGTAAATTTCCCTAATTTTTTTATTTTATTCTTGCTTTCTTTAAACTTTATGTGGTAACTAATTTGTGTGTGTTTAAAGTGAGTGTATATACTGCATTTGTAATCGGGGGAGACGGTGGCTCACGCCTTTAGTCCCAGCACTTGGGGAGACAGAGGCAGGTTGATCTCTGTGAGACTGAGGCCAGCCTCATCTACATAGTGAGTTCTAGGAGATCCTGTCTCAGAAAAAAAAAAAAAAAGTGAAATAGTAGTGTCTTAGGGTTTCTATTGCTGAGAAGAAACACCATGACCACAGGAACTCTTATAAAGGAAAGCATTTCATGGGGTAGCTTAGAGTTTCAGGGGTTCAGTTGGCAGTGTGCAGGCAGATGTGGTGCTGGAGAAGGAACTGAGTTTTTTTTTTTTTAAGAGTTTTACATCTTGATATGCAGACAACAGGAAGTGGTCTGTTTCATTGGGCATCGCTTGAACATATATGAGACCTCAAATCCCGCCTCCACAGTGACACACTTCCTCCAACAAGGCCACACCTCCTAATTGTGCCACTCCCTTTGGGAGCCATTTTCTTTCAAACCACCATAAACAGTTAGTTAAAATGAACTAACAATGTGGCAAATATATAACAATTAGACACTTAAAAAAATACCTAACCTAGATATTCAGGGGGAAACCAAATTAAAACCAGAAGGAGATCATACTATATACCTGTCAAATGACGAGACCATTAAACCGTAGGGCAGTGGTTCTCAACCTTCCTAATGCTGTGACCCTTTAATGCAGTTCCTCATGTTGTAGTGACCCCCACACACATAAAATGATTTCCATTGCTACTTCATAACTGTTATTTTGCTATCTGTGTTTTCCTATGGTCTTAGTCTACCCCTGTGCAAGGGTCATTCAACCCCAAAGGGGTCATGACCCACAGGTTGAGAAGCACTGCCCTCAGAAGCTGCGCTGGTGAGGAGTCAACAGGAAACTTTCTTATGCTGTCTTGAAAACAGCATGACAACATGTTCAATCAACTCCTGGTGACTTAGCCATCCCCCTCTGGGTTTTACCCAGGTCATAGAAAAAGTCAAAGTCACACATTAACTGGTGTTGTACAGACACGCATGAAGGCAAAACACCCATACACATTAAATTCAATTAAATTAAAATTTTAAAAAAAGCCAGGCATGGTACTTTAGCTTGTAATCCCAGAGCCAAGGAGGCAGGGGTAGATGGATCCCTGTGGCTCACTGGCCAGCCTGCCTTGGTAGCTTCAGGCCAGTGAGAGACCTTGTCTCAAAAAACCCAGGTAGATGCTTGATTTGGCATCAGATACACTAAAATTGGAATGATATAGAGATTAGCATGGCCCCTGCACAAGGATGACACAGGAATTAATGAATTGTTCCATATTTAAAAAAAATAAAAAACAAACAACAACAACAACAAAATATGGTGGGTAGTGGCTGAAGAAAAACACCCAGGTTGGTCTCCACAAACACATGCACCTATAGACACCTGAACACACACAGAGAAAAGGTTTATAGCCACATACAAAAATCTATAGACCAGTACTTGTCATGATGTTGCATGTAACATCCAAAGACTACCAGTGACCCAAATGTTCTTCCGCGTATGAATGGATGTCAGTTATTTTCCATTTCTGTGATGAAACACTTGGGGAGGAAACGGTTTATTTGGCGTAGACTCCCATGTTGCATTGACTTCCACATTGAAGGAAGTCAGGGCAGGTACCGGAGCAAGAATCAGGAGACGGGAGCTAAAGCAGAGACCATGGAGGAACAATGCTTACTGGCTTGTTCTTCATGGCTTGCTCAGCTACTTTTATTGTACTTATTTGTTTGTTTATTGATTTTGTTTCTTGAGACAGGGTGTCTCTGTGTAACTGCCCGGGCTTTCCTGGAACTCCATCTGTAGACCAGGCTGGTCTCTCGGACTTACTTTTATTTTTTTCTTTTGTTGCTTTTTTTTGTTTTTTGTTTTTGTCTTTTTGAGACAGGGTCTCATTATGAAGTCCTGGCCGGCTTGGAACTCATTATGGATACCAGGCTGGCTTCAAACGACCTACCTCAGCACCCTGCCAACCCCGATCCCTGCACTGGGATTAAAGGCGTGCACCACCATGACCATTGCAGCTTTTTTCTTGGGCTGGTGTGTAGCTATGTGGTGGAATGCTTACCCAGCATGCCCTGAGTCCTTAGATTCCACCCCCAGTACCAAACCTGCAACAGGCATCTCAGAGTGTAATCTAACAGTGTGCATGTCTTTATGCACTATAAATCAAAATAATGGCTGATGAGGTATGATATCAATAAATCCCAAAGACTTTTTGTTTGTTTTGTTTCCTGAAACAGAGTTTCTCTGTGTAACAGTCCTGGCTGTCCTGGAACTTGCTCTGTAGACCAGGCTGGCCTTGAACCCCCAGAGATCCGCCTACCTCTGCCTCCTGCCTGAGTGCTGGGATTCAAGGTGTGTGCCACACCACCTGGCTCAAAGATGCTTTGTTAAGCAGGAGGTGTCAATTAGTTCTGAGAATGGGGTGATAGGGATGTGAGAGTCCTTACACAATCCTGTTGTTCGAAAGTCATACAGAGAATGTAATTTGAAATTAGGTGACTTTGGGAGTTAGAGAGATGGCTCAGCAGTTGAAGATACTTAACGCTTTTGCAGAGGACCTGGGTTTAGTTCCAGCACCCACATGGTGACTCACAACCATTTATAACTTCAGTTCCAGAAGGATCTGGTGTCCTCTTGGACACTAGGCACACACATAGTGCATGTACATACATACTGTCAAAAACTCATGCATAGAATGAAATAGATCTAAGAAAAGAAAAACGGTGGTTCCTGAGGGCTGCTAGCTCAGTGGGAGAGTGCCTTCCTCCCATGAGGCCCTGGGTTTGATCCCCTCACGAAGATTTCCTTTGGTGGGGGTGGTGGTACATGCCTACAATCTTAGTACTCAGAGAATGAGGCAGGAAGATTTTGGAGTTGGAGGCCAGCCTGAGCTACATAGCAAGATCCCAAGGTGAGGTAATCTTTATTGCTTATAGATTATTGCCACAGCCATCATCATGGGTGTAGTCAGACTTTTCTGTCCTGTCTATCAACCTCCAAAAAAAGACACGGAGACTTCTTAATTATGAAAGCTTGACTGGTAGCTTAGGCTTGTTTCTAACTAGCCCTTATAACTTAAATTAACCCATTTCTATTAATTTACTTTCTGCCTCGTGGCTTTATTACCTTTACTCTGTACTGCCCACACTGCTTTCCTGATTCCTCTGTGCCTGGCTGTGACTCTGCCTTTCTTCTTCCCAGCATCCTCTATGCCTGGAAATCCTGCCTATCTATTGGCCATTCAGCTTTTTATTAAACCAGTCAGAGTGACATCTTCACAGTGTACAAAAAGATTATTCCACAACAATGTGTTCATTTGCAATTCTTAAGACAAAGATTGGGGTACAGTTTACTATTGCATGGTGAGGTGGTTGGGAAAGGGGAGGGGAGTCCTGGCAAGGGCAAGAGAATATGTTTTCTTTGCTTTTGTTTTCTCTGCTTCTTGAATGCTAGGATAACAGCCCCGTGTACCACCGTCATAGGCCCATAGAGTGTGTTAAAGAGTACTCTGCTAGTTAGCTTTCCTCTACTGTAACAAAACACTTGAGACAGTCAACTTAAAAACAGGAAAAGTTTATTTTTGAATCACAATTTCAAAATCAGACTGGTAACTGAAAGGACCAAGCAGATGCCATAACAGGCTGCTCGGTCTTCTCTCAGAGATCAGGCCTCAGTTTCAGTTTCTGAGACTTGAGCAGGCCATTTCTGGGAGGGCCATGAACAAAAGACATAGTCCTCGCAGTAGCTCCCTTTCTGCATGTACTCTGACTGCTCAAGGTTCAGCCAGTTGTTTACTGTCTGGGACCCCTCACCAACTTAGAGCTACATGCATAGGTCAATGTGAATGTGCTAGGCCAGCCAGCCCCCATGGTAGCTTAAGGACACAGCCTGGGACTTGTGCAGGCCCGCTCAAAAATGATAACTATAACCCCCAACCAGTAAGTTCAAAGGTTACACATCCTCACCCAATCATATGACGCCAAGGCTTGTACCACCCCGCTTGTGGTTTTTCCCTTTAAAAACCCCTCACCCTGAGAGTTCAGGGCCATCCTCCTCCACCCGCTGTGTCCAGTGTTGGACGCGGACCAAGCCCAGGCTTGCTTGTTATCAATAAACCCCTTTGTGTTTTGCATCGGATATCGGCTCTGTGGTGGTCTTGCTCGGGGGGTCTCGAGACATGGGCACAACAGAACCATAGGAAGAAACTGTCTCAAAAGAAATTATTTCAGCCTGGCATTGGTGACACACACCTTTAATCCCAGCACTCAGGAGGCAGAGGCAGGTAGAACTCTATGAGTTCGAGGCCAGCCTGGTCTACAGAGCAAGATCCAAGACAGTCAGAGCTGTATAATAGAGAAATCCTGTCTCAAACAAATAAACAAGAACCAAAAAAAAAAAAAAAAAAAAAAAAAAAAGAGAGAGAGAGAAAAAAGAAAAGAAATTAATTGTCCACAAAGGGCAGGAATATGAAGCTGATGCTTGAGAAAGAAGAATTTCTGACTTAGCAGATGTTCCTTAATGGTATATTTGTAGGGAAGAAAGAAGGGTGTGAATTTTCTGAGACTTAACTGGGCATTGATGAGTTCAATGTAGATGGGTGGAAATCTGTAAAAATAGGGTGCAGGACTGCAGAGAGCCTTGAATGTCTGGCTGAGGGCAAGAGTATACAGGAATTAATATATAAACACTGCTGAAATCTTTTTAGCAGAAACACCATGAACAAGGTAACATGGTCAGGAAGACACATGGCTTGGTCTGTAGTTTTTTTTTTTTTTTTGGTCTGTAGTATTTTATGCACAGTCTAATCATAAGCATTCTGTGGACTTTACAGTGTCCATTGGAGGGCTTCCATTTCTGGGGAAATGGCAGCTAGATGGCCTGAAAAAAATACCCCTCAGATATATGGAGAGAGAATCTAGATGGCTCTGGAGACCCATTTACTCTCTCTTTTCTTTGCTTAGCCAGAAGCTGCCTCAGCAGAGCTGTGTTAGCTCAACAGCAGAACGGCTTTGCCAGTGGCTGGCGTCCAGAAGAAAAAGCTAGTTGTATTAACCAGGAAGCTCCTATTGTCCTGGTTTAAATTTTCAATAAACTGCACCTTGCCCAAGTCGACTTACCTAGAGAAAGGAAGAGTGACATTTTATGTTTACATTACAGGTTGCTAGTGTCACGTGTATCTAAGGCCCTTTCAGGACAGAGTAAACAAAAGATGGCAGCAAGACAAGGAAAAGAATCCTCAGAGGCTGTAAGCTGAATGCTACGGGCTGGGAGATGTTTGCAGTCAAGAAGGAGTGTCCAGACGGGCATGGTGGCTCACTTTTTTTTGAGACAGAGTTTCTCTGTGCAGCTCTGGCTGTCCTGGAGCTTGATCTGTAGACCAGGCTGGCCTTGAACCCACAGAGATCCACCTGCCTCTGTCTCCTGTGTGCTGGAATTAGAGATGTGTGTGCCAACACCACGTATAAGTGCTGATGTGGCTCACATCTTAATTTCAGCACTCCAGAGGCAGAGGCAGGTGGATCTCTTCCAGTTCAAAGTTCATCATCGTCTACATAAAGAGTTCTAGGACTACCGTGGCTACCTAGATAGACACTGTCTCAAAACAAACAAACAAACAAACAAACAAAAACAAAAACAAAAACAAAAAAACGAATGCCCAGAATGTGTGAACCATTCACAAAGCGGGAGATACCTGATGGGGAAATGTGCAGAAGTGAAGATCATGTATGTTACTTATTAAGTGGCACAATGTTTTTCAGTAAGCGGCCCTTGCATCAAACACACACACCATTGGAAATACAGCAAATAGGGGGGTGTGCAAGGGCTTTCAACAAAGCCAGCTGAGAAACTGAAGAACAATTGCAGGCAGAGTCCAAAAGGTTTTACATAGATTCTGACTTGAGCAGGTAAGAAGGCCAAACAGATAATATATAAAATTTGAACATCAAATAGATGCTTCATGGTGTGTGGTGGTTTGAATAAGAATGTCCCCCACAGGCTCATATATTTGAATGCTTAGTCACCAGGGGGTAACACTATTTGAAGGGATTAGAAGGATTAGGAGGTATGGCCTCATTGGAGAAGGTGTGGCCTCATTGGAGGAAGTGTGTCACTAGGGGTGGGCTTTGAGGTTTCACAAGCCTGTGCCAGGCCCAGGCTCGCTCTCTCTGCCTGTGAATCGGAATGTAGCTCTTAAGGACTGCTCCAGCACCATGCCTGCCATGCCAGCCACGCCTGCTGCCATGCTCTCCACTTGATGGTCACAGGTTCAACCTCTGAAACCATGCAAAACCCCAGTTAAATGCTTTCTTTTATAAGAATTGCCATGGTCATGGTGTCTCTTCACAGCAATAGAACACTGACTAAAACATGGTATTAAAAATATTTTTCGGGGGCTGGAGAGATGGCTCAGAGGATAAGAGCACTGACTGCTCTTCCAGAGGTCCTGAGTTCAAGTCCCAACAACCACATGGTGGCTCACAACCACCTGTAATGAGATCTGGTGCCCTCTTCGTGTGCAGGGACACATGCAGGCAGAATACTGTATACATAATAAATAAATAAATCTTTAAAAAAGGGGCATGGTGGTATAAATCCGTAATTCCAACATTAGAGAGCTAAGCAGGAGCATTGCAAGTTTGAGACCACCCTGAGCTATATATAAGTTCAAGGTCAGCCTGGGCTACATAGGCAGACTCTCTCAAAAAGATTTATTTTTCCAAAAGGGGGGGGGGGCAGAGGGGCTGGAGAATTGGCTCAATAGTTAAGGGCACTTGTTGCCCTTGCAGAGGGACGAGAACCCAGGTTTGATTCCTGGCATCTGCACAGTGGCTCACAGCCATCCATAGCTCCAGTTCTAGGGGATTTGACACCCCTATTTCTATCTATGCAGTCACTGGGCACGCACGTGGTACCCAGATACACATGCAGGCAAAACCCCCATACACAGAGAATAAAGTTAATCAATATAGAAAGGGGGTGGGCGGGTCAGAGTCCTTCTTTTTCAGGTATATACTCTGAAATGTTTACAGATCGGACACCCCGAGAAAGGGCTGAGGAAGATTGTTCCTGAGCTGGCAAATGTCAAAAACCGAGGGGTGTTGATGATTCCTACACTTGCTATGACTTTTCTATAACAGGAAATCCTTTTTTAAATGTTTTGTTTTCTTTCTTATTGTGCAGCGAGAGCTAAGGATTTGGCTCAATTGGCAGAGTGCTTGCCTACTATACAGAGAGCCCCGAGTTCAATTCTCAGTACTAAACAAATCAGACTTGATAGGGCATGCCTATAAACCCAGCACTTGGGAGGCAGAAGCAGGGGCATCAGACGTTCAAAGGCATCCTTGGCTATGTAGTACATGGGACACATGAAATCCCGACTTAGAAATAAAGCTTGGCATGGTAGCATACACATTTTCTTTCTTTTTTCTTTTTCTTCAAGACAGAGTCTCCCTGTGTAGCCCTGGCTGTCCTGGAACTTTCTCTGTAGCCCAGGCTGGCCTCGAACTTGAGATCTACCTGCCTCTGCCTCCCGAGTGCTGGGATTAAAGGCATGGTGGTGGTGGTGCTGGGGAATTGAACCCACAGCCATCTACAAAGGGGACAGGTGCTCTGCCATTGAGCTAGCCTCCAGACCCTCTTAATGTCTTTTGCAATGTGATCCCCTTTACTGCTTTGGGGTCCTGCCAGCAAGAAGGCCAGAACCAGATGTAGTCACTCTCCTTGGTTCTCCAGAACATCCAGTCAAAACAACCTCTTTTCTTTATAAGTACCCAGTCTCAGATGTTTTGTCATAGTAACGAATGAACGAGACTAAAGGCACTCATGAAACCAAAGCAAGAGAATAATAAATTCCAGGCAGCTGGCTACGTAGAGACTCTGTTTTGGTAAATAAATTAAAAATGAATAAATTTTTTTAAAATGTGGGTTTTTGTTAAAGCAAGCAAGGAAACTAAGAACAGGCACAGAGCAGCATGGCTGTAACCCTGGCACTCAGGAGGCTGAGGCAGGGGGATCACAAGCTTAAGGCGAGTCTGAACCATATAGCAAGGCTTTGTCTAAAACAACCACCACCAAGGGATGAATACTATAATGGAACCCACTCTGAAAAGAGGTGTTTGGGGGGTCTGGGGGAGCTGCTCTCCAGCGCTGCTTCCTGTTGCCATCAACAGCACTTCACTGTCAGAGCGACAGGTGCAAGGAAGCCTCAGTACCTGGGCGATGATCTCAGAGCACGATGGCCTTAATAAGGGTGGTATTAATGTGGACAGAGAGGGAGATGCGTGCGTGGCCAGGAAATATCGCTAAGGGACAATGAGGCAGGACTAAGAACAAAGCCACTGTATTACTTACTCTTTGTTGCTGGAATAGAGCACCATGACCAAGTGGCTTAGGGAAGGGTTTGTTTTGGCTTAAATAAACTCAGAGAGGGAGGCATGGCAGCAGGCAGCCAGGGCAGGAAGCGGAGAGGTCACATCCCCAAATTCTCTCCCTTTTATTTACTGAGACAGGTTTGCACTCTAGAGTCTTGGTAGGACCCTGTCTCTAAAAAGGAAAATTCAAAGAAATGGAAGTACATAGGACTGAATGGAAGGAGGAAATAATTTATCACAATAAGTGGGGTGCAGCTGATGCCATCGAGAGACAAACTGATACCTCTAAATGCACAAGTCAAAAATGAGCAGCGTCAGCTGGTCACATGACTCACTGGCGGAAAGATACCCGCAGCCAAGCCTGATGGCCTGAGTTCCATCCCAACGTCCACATGGAGGAGAGGAGGCAGGGAACCAGCTTCCAAAAGCTGTCCTCTGACCTCCACATGAAGGTGAGGTGGGGTGGGGGGCTGGCATACACAGAATAAATAAATAAATGTAATAAAAAGGGAAAGACAAAGAAATTGGGAAAGTGGCGCACCAGGAACCAAAGTTCCCACTTCAAGAAGCAAGGAAAGTCAAAAGCAGAACACAGAGCAATGTGGAACTAATAAAGAAGGCCGTGAGTCGTGTTGATAGATCACATCTGCGGTCTCTCTCCTCCAAACCCAGGACTTCAGCCTTATCATGAGAAAAAGATCAGACAAATTCCAGAAGGAGAGAAAGCCTATACAATTCCTGATCATTACCCCTTAAAAACCAAGTCTGAGAAACATTCCGAGCCAAGAACCTCTGTATTCACAGCAACAGTGATGTGATGTCCCAGGTAGGATCTGGACAAATGTGGGGGAAGGCTGAAGGTTTGGGCTTGACTTAGTAATGATATGTCATCTGAGGCATGGATGTTAGAGGAGACGGGGTATATGAAAACTCTCTACCATTTTCAATTTTCTAAAATGTAAATGGCTCTAAAAATTACTGCCCACCCTCTGGAAAAAAAGAGGGGGAAGGTTCTACATGCTTAGATAGTTCAACTTGAGAATTATATGAAACAGTTAAAAGAAAATCAACACCAGCTTCTCACAGTCTCTTCCAGAAATGGAGAGACCATTTCTCCACTCAAGTCACAGAACTGGCATCACTCTGCTATCCAAATCAGATAGAGAAGGTACATAAAAAGAATACCAGAGAGAGTTCAAGGCCAGCCTGGTCTACAAAGTGAGTTCCAGGACGGTCAGGGCTGGTACACAGAGAAACCCTGTCTTGAAAAACAAAAAAACTAACAAACAAATTCTGATATTCACCAGAAACCCAGGCATTGTGGCTCACATCTTTAATCCCAGCACCCAGGAGGCAGAGGTAGGAGGATGTCTGTGAGTTTGAAGCCAGCCTGTCTCAAGAAAACAAACAAACAGAAAAAATAATACCGGGCACCAAGAGTTGTTATGAACTATGCAATGAAGAAAAGATTATTTACAGCTGGGCACGGTTGGCACACACCTTTAATCCTAGTACTTGGGAAGCAGAGGTAGGTGGAGCTCTGTGAGTTGGAGCCAGCCAGGTCAGCCAGGTGGTGAGACTCTTAGGAAGAGAGAGGGTAGGAGAAGAGGAGGGGAGGGAGGGGGAAGGGGGAGAGAAGATATCTGATAAAGCTCTGCTTCATAAAATGTACAAAGAAAACTCACATTTTCCCTCGTTCCCATCCCCTGCCTTTCTCCTAGTCTAAGCCTTAGTGGAAACCCCAGAGGAGGTGACTGGGTTTAGGAAATGCCCGTCTTTGGCTGGCTGCTCCTGAAAAATGCACAGAGCCTGATGCAGACAAACTCTGGTTGTGTCCCCCTGGGCCTGCTGTGGGCCTCTCTCCTGGGGCTGAGGCCCATAGCTGATCCCCTGAGGTGTGTGTCCTTGTCCATTAGGGTGGCATTAGGAGCAGACCCATGCTGTGCCTACAGTCTCCCAACCAGACCTTTTGATTCTGCTCAGGTGAATCAGGGATACTTCACTTTTCTTCAGAGAAAGAATTTCAGAATAGCTAGTGTGGAACGGTCTGGAGGGCTGGCGAGATGAGTCAGTAAGAGCACTTGCTGGAAAAACAAGAGGGCCTGAGTTTGAATCCCCAGCATCCACAGAAGAGAAGGGTAGAGCTGCATGTGTTGCTGGGCAGAGATGGGGAGATCTCAGGGAGCTCACTGGCCAGCCAGTCTAGCCAAAATGGCAAACACAAGGTTCAGTGAAAGACCTTGACTTGAAAAAAAAAAAAAAGATGGTGGGGGGCGGTGGTGGTGCAATGCAAGCCTTTAATCCCAGCAAAGGCAGGCAGATCTCTCCAGTTCCAGAGGATCTGACCTCTTCTGACTCCTCAGGCACTGCATGAGTACACACACATACATGCAGACAAAAACACTCATACAGATCAAATTTAAAAAATTAAATCTAAGGCCGGGCGGCGGTGGCACACACCTTTAATCCCAGCACTTGGGAGGCAGAGCCACATGGATCTCTGTGAGTTCGAGGCCAGCCAGGTCTACAGAGTGAGTTCCAGGACAGGCACCAAAACTACTCAGAGAAACCCTGTCTCGAAAAAAAAAAGCAAAAAAGCAAACAAACAAAATTAAATCTAAATATTATAAAGGCAGAAAGAGAAGACATTTGAAGTCTTCTAACCTCAGTGTGTGCAGAAACACAGGCACACACGTGTATAATGCACACACAAAGGTTTAATACAGATTTAAGCAGGGATATGTGCATGTGTGAAACAGGGACAGACAGATGGACAGACAGACAGAACCTTAGGAGAAGGCCATACACACCCAGGGCAACTGAATTGCTAAATGATAGCCATGTGTAGGGTATTGGTGGTTTCTGATGTTTCATCATTCAGAGGGCTTCTAACTCGTCTTGGTTTGTTTTTCCATTGAGTGAATGAGTCTGCTGTTTTCTGAAGTGCGTTGGGTAGGATTACAGGCCAATAGGAAGAAAGCACAGGGTAAAGGGGTTGAAGGAATCCTTACTGTACTAGGTCACAAGGAGTGTAGGGTAAGATGTGTTGACTGTAAACAAGCTTGTGTAATCTTGTTTTGGGGATCCTCAGGAAGTTACAGGTTTACAGCTGGGAAGGGAATCAGGCTAAACTCAAAGGTCATATGTGCTCTGGCCTCAGGTCAGGCTATCTTGATCCTCTTATTTGAAATACCTATGTAAGTATGAGTATTGTGTGGATATGGGCATTCTTTTTTGTCTTTGTTTTTTGAGGTGGGATTTCTTTGTGTAGCCTTTACTATCCTAGAAGTAGCTCTGTAGACCAGACTAGCCTTGAACAGAGTGAGTGCTGGAATTAAAGACTCGTACCACCACTGCCTAGCTGTATATAGGGATTCTTTGCAAAGATTTTGCTAGTTGTGTTAAAATTCTTTACGCCCAGTTGTAACACAAATCTTAAACGGTCTTATTAATAAAAAAACCCAGAGCCAGATATTGGGGTTAAAACCTGAGAGATCAGAGGACTAGGGAAAGCCACAGCCAACCTCACTTTACTCCAAAAGAGACCTACTTCCTGTATACCCCGCGCCTATATGCCTTTCTGTTCTGCAATCTCACTTCCTCTCTCTGCCCAGCTACTTCCTGTCTGTCGGTACAGACCTCCAGACCTTTATGGTTAGTGCTGGGATTAAAGGTGTGTGTCACCATGCCTGGCTCTGTTCCCCAGTGTGGCCTTGAATTTACAGAGATCTGGGTAGATCTCTGCCTCCTGAATGCTAGGATAAAAGGTATATGCTACCATTGCCTGATTTCTCTGTTTAATATAGTGGCTGGCTTTTTCCTCTGATCCTCGGATAAGCTTTATTGGGGTACACAGATAAAATATCACCATACCCAGTTGATGAAAGCCTTCAATCAGACTCTGGGGGTAAGGGTCCCTTTTCCTTTCACACGTTTCCTTGATTTTCCTGCCTCAGTGAGGGCTCTGACCCTGGACAGGTACTGAGTCCAGGGTTGGCACCCTGAGTGCTAGAGTTGATTGGGCACTGGCGGTGTATGGGTGTGTTTCTTCCCTTTGGTGACCAGAGCAAACACTGCCACGGCTGGCCTGTCACTCTCTTCTCTGCTCCCTGTGACTTGTCTCTTCCTTGAAGGGTTCTTCTGCTAATTTGGGCATCAGGTCCCTAATCCCATGCCAGGCAAGCTCTAAAGAAACATCACAGCTAACTACTAAGGAAAGAGAGAGAGAGAGAAAGAAAAGGAAGAAAAGGAAGAAAAGGAGGGGCTCAGGAAGACAGAAGGGAGGGGGAAGGAGGGAAGGAAGGGAGAAGCTATAAGGCCTGACAGTCTTGGAAATATGAATGAGGTTCTAAGCAACTGAGAACACGGAAATTCTCTTTTGAATGTTGTCAACATCCGTTTTCTTACTCTTAGGGTGGCTGCTTGATTTGATGCACAGATGGGGTCTCTAAAAGCACCTTTATCGAGTTTGATGAAACCCTTTGTTTTATTTTTTATTTTTTTAAAAAAAAGATGCTTCAGATTCTGTCTGATTTGCAACTCTAGCAGCTTGAAATGCTTCTTATGAAAAAAATTGAAGTTTAATTTTATTTTGAGACAGGGTCTTATTGTCGTGTCGTCCTGGCTGGCCTGGAACTTGCTATGCAGATCAGGCTGGTTTCCATTGCACAGGAGTCCACCTGCCTCTGCCTCCAGAGTGCTGAGACTAAAGGACTGCGCCACCATGTCTGGCTCCTTTTTGACTTGTTTTTGAGACAAGTCTCCCACTGTGGTCCTGAAACTCTGCATGGAGCCCAGGCTGGCCGGGAGCTCATGGCAATCCTGCCTTAGCGTCCTGCTAGGGTTACAAGTGTGAGCAATTACCCTGGATAGCAATTTACTTTTGGTTTTTCATGTGGAATGCTGTAAGTTCAGAATTTCCCTCCACGCCTTTGGCTTTTTCCTTTGTGAACTGAATGGTTTACCTTGAACATCATTGCCAATGTTTTGTAAATGTATCCCCATAAGCAGGGATCAAAGAGTAAATGCTTCTAACCCTTATCTTTCTCCTTAGTGACTGAACACTTGCCAAACATTCTTTGATGTCTTTGCATCTCCCTTTTTTTTCTTACTTCTAAAATTATATTCAAGACCCATGATCGGAAGCTACTTGGGATTAGCTTTGTAGCCAAGTGATTTATTCCCTGGCTGGCCTGTGTCATGGTTTACAGTCTCCTTTAAAATAGGAGATAATAGACCCTTCTCTCTTTCTCTGGTTATCTGAGACAGGGTTTCTCTGTGTAGCCCTGGCTGTCCTGGAACTCACTCTGTAGGGCTCAAAATCAGAGACCCGCTTGCCTGCCTCCGCCTCCCCAGCGCTGGGATTAAAGACATACCCTCCCCTCCAACAACTCCTCTCTTAACAACAGCAATTCCAGCCTACCAGCGACTCTGTGGGTAGGGTACCGTTTTCCTAAATGTACAGGTGGAGAAAGTCCAGAGAAGGTAAGTGACACACGTACATGGAATTGGGCTGGGGCTCTAGTGCTTGCCTAGCATTTGGTCCCCAGCACTGCTAATCCACCAATAAAACAAAAACCAAACAAACCAAGTGTGGTTGGCACTCATTTTTAATCCCAGCACTTGGGAGGCACAGTCAGGTGGATTTCTGTGAGTTCAAGTTCAACCTCGTCTATATAGCAAGTTCCAGGCCAGCCAGGGCTACATAGCAAGATCTTGTCTAAAACCAACCAACCAACTCTCACATATGAGCAGGGGAGTCGGGACCTGAAATGCAGGTGGCCCGTCTCCAGTTTCCATGTTGACCTCTTAGCCTGTCATACTTCCTGAATCATGGTCTCTGAGGAGCTGTTTCCTGGGTACTCCTTACTTGCATAAAATGAACACATCTCCACAGATGGTAGAGTACAACAGGTTGGGACCTTTATGATAAAAGCCACGCTGAAGGAGAGGTAGTGGTAATTCGCGAGAGGCCACGGGGACTGAGGGGGATGTTTCTATGTGCTAATTAAAGTCACAGTCCTGACTCAGTATCTATCTGGTCTACCATGTCTCTATCAGCAGCAGAGCTTCCTCAGAACCGGGTCCTAGCTCCATACCTTTGCTTCTCTAACCTTAACACTGCTATGCTGTCTTTGGCACCCCCGTCCCTAAAACACACTCTCTCTCTCTCTCTCTCTCTCTCTCTCTCTCTCTCTCTCTCTCTCACACACACACACACACACACACACACACACACACACACACACACAATCACTCCACACCCACAGTGCAAAGAGGAAACTGGCCATACCCCAATGCTTCATGGGTACTATCACTTCTGGAGATGAACAATGGGCAGCACTCACCAGGTTCTTCTGAGAATCTTCCCCATTTCCTTTCAGAGTGCATCTCCCAAGCCTAACTTGAAACCCAGGGGAGGAAACTCAAGCAAATATTGGCTTACGGGTAGAGTTGGGTGTTGTTGGGGTCGCTGACCTCGCCTTGAGAGCTCCCTGCCCCTCACTATTGACAGGGAAATGGGGTGCCACCCTGGGAAGCATTCTTCCTAGCTCCCCAGCTGGGGGAGAAACACTTCAGGAGCCATGGGGATTCCTTCCCACTGATCTGGCTGACAGATAGCATCTATTGTGGTTAAGATGCTCTGTGCCCTTTCAACCTTACAACCTCCCTTCAAGGTAAATAGCATTATCCTTATTTTATCAGAGAGATTGAGGCTTCCAGAAGATAAACTCGCACCCCTCCCCCTTCCTGAGAGTGATAAAGGCCAAGTTCTTAACATTCCTACTGCCTCTTTAGACCGACCAGCCAATCCTGATCAACTGGTTAGAGCCCCTGCCCTGAGGGATTAGCTGACAAGTATTCCCAGAAGTGCTTTGTAATCTTCAAGGCAGAACCATAAACATGATTAGTCTTCGAGACTCCAGAGAAAATTGGAATGGTAAAGACATCAGACACTGTGCTGGATAGTAAAGGCATGTGGGCACTTGGAGGGCTGTTTAGGACTTCCTCATGGCTATCTGTGGGTATCCCCCTGCCTTACCCCACAATCTTGCCCTCTACTGTGTTGGCATTATCTACTCTTTGGCTTCCCAGGTTTACTTCTGGGAAGTAAAACTTCTCTCTTTCTTTCTTTCTTTCTTTCTTTCTTTCTTTCTTTCTTTCTTTCTTTCTTTCTTTCTTTCTTTCTTTCTTATCTCTCCTTCCTTCCTTCATTCCTTTCTTTTTAAACTTTGCATAAACATTGAATTTTACCACATGCCATTGAGTGAAGAGGATTTCCCCCCTCCTCCCAGTTCTGTGTATGTACTGTTAATGTTTGACCAAGTTTAAATAAACCACTGCTCACTGCATGGTTTATAATGAGGAAGCTCATTAGCTGCATAATAGCTTCGTGCTCCCTGGCCTAAAATATAGAATGTGCTCAATATTAAAAATTAAAACCCATGCATCAAAATCTAATAACTAAATAGGGATATTAAAAAGCCAGAGGCACTATTTGGACCGAAGTCAAATGATCATGAGATTCACAGAAATACTTGGCAAATTTTGACATAGGACAGAGCCTGGGTTAAAATGAAATGTTCTGTAGACCAAACCC
Source organism: Peromyscus nudipes (assembly GCA_902168325.1). Classification (NCBI taxonomy): domain Eukaryota; kingdom Metazoa; phylum Chordata; class Mammalia; order Rodentia; family Cricetidae; genus Peromyscus; species Peromyscus nudipes. The sequence goes on from CABHPH010152709.1 coordinate 36,959, forward strand.
AGATTAATGAAGTCAGTTTAGGGAAAGGGTTCACCCAATAATAGGAACACCTTCACCTTCCTAACCTTCAGGCGGGTTTGTTGGAGGGTCACCTGAAGCACATGAACCCCCATGAACAGCTCTGAAACACCTCGACACTTAAATAAGTTAGTGTTCTCATATCTCTTTTGTTTTCAACTCTTTATGATCTTTTGATCATTTCTGAGTCTTTGGCGGGGGGAGTCTCTGGCAACTTAGAGAAGCCCCCACTATCGCTTCTCTTCAATACTTTGCTTTTCAGAACTGATGTGTGGAATGTGTCTTAATATAATTGAATGATCAATGAAGTGGTGACTATTTAGTTTTGGTAGATTTATGTGAATATTTTTGCAGCATTTTATTTTAACATTTTTTAAAATTTTTATTTAATTTACAGTTTTGAGCTGCCATGTGGGTGCTGGGAATTGAACTCGGGTCCTCTGGAAGAGCAGCCAGTGGCCTTAACCACTGAGCCATCTCTCCAGCCCCAACATCTATTTTTTATTTAATGTGTATGGGTGTTTTGCATGCATGTATGTATGTGTACCATGTGTATGCAGTACCCACAGAGGCCAGAAGAGGGGGTTGCATCCCCTGGAACTGGAGTTACATACGGTCATGAGCCTCCATGTCGGAGCTGGGACCATGTGGAAGCTGGGAATCAAACCTGAGTCCTCTTCCTGGGTAACAAAGCTCTTAACCACTGAGCCATCTCTCCAGTCCCTTTTGGAGCATTTTAATATTAGTCTCTAGGTTTTCTCCTGATACTCTGGGGAGCTGTAGATTGACAAAGTCTTAGTGATTTTTCAGCCTTTATGAATACTGTTCAGGCTTCTTGCTAGCTAGCTCTTTCATCTTAAATTAACCCATTTCTATTAATCTATGTTTTGCCACATGAGCATGGCATTACCGGTCTGCTGGCATCTTTGTTCCTTGGGAGGCTAGATGACGTCTGCCCTGACTCCGCCCTTCTTTTCTCTGTATCTCTGCTTGGATTTCCTGCCTGGCTCTTATTCATAGGCCAAAGCAGCTTCTTTATTAACCAATGGTAGCAACACATATTCACAGCATACAGAAAGACCACCCACCCCACAGCACCTCTCTCTTCTTGAATACAAGAAAAAAGTTACCACGTGGAATTCTATTGCTGGAGAGATAGCTCAGCAGTTAGGAGCACTTGCTGCATAACCATGAGGACCGTAGTTTATAGCCCAGTACCCAGAAAATAAGCTGTGCGTCCTACCCATACTTATAACCCTATCTCTGAGAGAGGCCGAGAAAGGAAGATCACTGGGGTCCAGGCTTAGGGAGAGACCCTGCCTCAAAGGAATAGAGAAGAATGATAGAGGAGGATGTTCAATGCCCTCTTCTGACCCCTGTGTCTTATCTCCCTGTGTCTGTGTCTCACAGACACTCGCACACAAATAAGCCAGTCTTGGTTTGTTTGTTTTTGCTGTTTTTCGAGGCAGGGTTTCTCTGTGTAGCCTTGACTGTCCTGGAACTTGATCTGTAGACCAGGCTGGACTTGAACTCAGAGATCCTCCTGCTTCTGCCTCAAGTTCTGGGATTAAAGGCTTGTGCCACTGTTATCCCATCATAAGTAAATCTTAAAAAATAAAATGATACCATATATATAATATATAAATTTATATATATTATTTTCAGCTGGCTCAGCAGTTAAGAGCACTGGCTATTCTTCCAGAGGACCTGGTTCAGTTGTTCCCAGCAGCCACATGGTGGCTTACAACCATCCATAACTCCAGTTCCAGGGAATACTATGTCCTCTTATAGCCTTGATGGACACTGTACACATATGGTACACAGACATGTGTGCATGCAAAACACCCATATAAAACAAAAAAAATTGTAGACTTTTCAAATTTTTTTTTGTTTTTTGTTTTTTTGTATTTTTTTTCGAGACAGGGTTTCTCTGTTTAGTTTTGGTGCCTGTCCTAGATCTTGCTTTGTAGACCAGGCTGGCCTCGAACTCACAGAGATCCACCTGGCTCTGCCTCCCGAGTGCTGGGATTAAAGGTGTGAGCCACCGCCACCTAGCTCAGATGTTTTTTAGCTTCAACTAAAAAAACAAAATTTTCTTTTAACTTTCGACTAAGTAATTTGAAATCACTTTGCCTTTCAACTAGCTAGCTTTTTGACCCTGGGGAAGTTACTTACCTTCTGCAAATTTCAGCATCCATCCTTATGTGTTGTTATCT
>CABHPH010152710.1:4555-12055 GCA_902168325.1 Peromyscus nudipes
GGGGGGGGGGGGGCAGCGCCGTTTAGGCAGCGCCGTAGCATAACCAACAGCGAAAAATAACTAACAATGAGGGCTCCCCAATCTTTTGTGTAGGCACTTATTGCTATTAATTTGCCTCTTAGAACTGCCTTCATTGTGTCCATAAGTTTGAGCACATTGAATTTTCTCTTTCATTCAGTTCCAGAAAGTCTTAAATATTTTTCTTAATTTCTATCATGACCAATTTTTCACTCAGTAGACACTTGTCATTTTACATGACTTTGTAAGCTTTCTGCTGTTTCCATTGTTATTGGTACCCAACTTTAATCTGTGGTGGTGAGACAGAATGAAGGACTTTATTTAAATTTTCTTTTTTCTGTTGAGACTTGCTTTTGTTCAAGGATGTGGTCACTTATGGAGAAATCTCTGAGGTGCTGAGAAGGTATATTTTTGTGTGTTTAGGTGAAATGTTCTGCAAATATCTGTTAGGTCCACTTGTTTCGTGACTTCAGTTGTCTCCAGCATTTCTTTCTCTCGTTAGTTTTTGGTGGACAAAATGTCTATCTCGGAGAGTTGAGATATTAAAGTTGGGTATTAAAGTCTCTCACTGTCAGTGTTGTGAAGGTCAGTGTGGGATTTACGATGTCGTATTGTTTCTCTTATGAATTTGGGTTCTCTTGGGTTTGAGCATAGATGTTAAGAATTGTGATGTCTTCTTTGTGTGTTTTTCCTTTGATGAGTATGTAGTGTCCTTCCCTATCTCCTCTGACTAGTCCTTTTGTTGGAAGTCTACTTTATAAAACATTAAAATGGCTACACCAGCCTGCTTCTCAGTTCCATTTGCTTGGGATGCCCTTTCCACCCTTTTACCCTGAGGTGACATCTATCTACCCTTAATGATAAGTTGTGTTTCTTGGATACAGATGAAGGATGGATCCTGTTTTTCCATTTATTGTTAGTTTTTGCTCTTTTATTATGTAATTGAGACTTGATGTTGAGAGGTATCAATGAGCAGTATTTGTGGATTCCTTTTTTTGTTGTTGTTGTTGCTATTTGTGTGTGTGTGTGTGTGTGTTGTGTGGTGTGTTGTGGTGGCGGTGGTGTGTGTGTGTGTGTGTGTGTGTTTATGTTGTGTGGTATGTTGTGGTGGCGATGGTGGTGGTGGTGGTGGTGGTGGTGGTGGTGGGGAGTGTGTGTGTGTGTGTGTGTGTGTGTTTCCCTTCTTTTGATTTGCTGGTCTGGGATTATTCATTTCTTGTGTGTAGTTAACCTATTTAGTTTGGGGCTTTCCATCTAGCACCTTCTGTAGGGCTAGATTTGTAGATAGACATTGTTTAAATTTGGCTTTATCATGGAACATCTCATTTTCTCCATCTATTGTGATTGAAAATTTTGCTGGGTATCATAGTCTGGGCTGGCATCTGTGATCTCTTAAGAGTTTGTACAACATCTGTTCAGGTCCTTCTGGCTTTTAGCGTCTCCATTTCTGATTCTCAAAGGTGTCTTTTCCCTTAGTCACTGTGTTATGATTATTTTCTTACATTTCTTTTAAAAATAGCTCTTCAAATTACCAAAAATCAGTATCCAATATTTTATTTTCTATTTAATATGGTCTTCATTTGAAAGGAGAAGTCACTGTGAATCTTAGTCCATGTGGAATGAAATGAATTATGGCCACACATTCAGATTGATTGATGTGACAGCCAGTCTTAACTACACAGTGGCTCTCCCCTACCCAACTTCTAGTAATTTTTCTTCCTGATATTTTTTTTCCAAAATGTGGTCTGCTATATTCTTAATATAAAATCATAATCACTATATCCCTACTAAACGTATTTATTTAGTCCCTTTGATCTTACAGAGATCCTTAACAGAAAATCCTCCTCATATAGCACATGAAAGTTTAAAACATCTGGCCCTAACAAATTTATCCAACTTCTTTTCATAACTGGATATCATGTATGCTACACCTAAATAACATACAGTGGAAAACTTTACACTGGTCCCAAAACACTTCATTTTCCTTTGCATATCCACAAAAAATTCTGTTGTTTATTTTTCTGTGCATATCATTTTTTTTAAGTAAAAATCTTCCTGGTGGACCACTGACTCTCCCTTTAAGACCGGTTAAATACCATATCCTTAGTGAAGTCTGTACGGATGCATTTCAGGACACTTAGCATTCTAGTCCTTAATGCAGCCAAGGCAGTTTACCCCTTTCTTTGTTGTAGACTCTGTAAGTAACAGGAAGACACTTTGTTAACTGTTCTCCTCCCATACTTTGAAGATCAGGCAATCAAAGCAGAGTGCTATAATATTGCAAGTACAGGGTAATGTTGCTGAGTAAAGGCTTCTAATATCAGCTGATTCTCCAATTGTATTGACGATGCCTCCTTTCTTCCAGAAGTGAAATTCAGTTGCCTTCTTCTGAAGTGGATATGTCTGTAAGAAGAAGGTAAGATTTAATTTTTTTTTCAACATAGAACAAAATATAGCAATTCAAACCCTTTTTATCCTTCTGAATTTTTGTACTGTCATGGTCTTATCTTTTATAGGTATTATACCTCTTCTTTAGAATTATGTTCAAGCAGTCATCAACAAGCCAGTTTTTACCTAAAATGTTACCACCTCATCAATGCTCGAGGTACATCTTTTTCCATTCTTCTTATTCCTATGCATCTATCAACATACCCCATGATGATTGTTATCACAGTGGCCAACAAGGTTGTTAATGTCATCTCTCTCACATACAGACTCTATTAAATGTTGTATTACTAGATTATAGGTTGAATATCCTCAGTATATCAGATTTTAGATAATATTAGATTTGAAAAAATTATAAATATACACATATAATGATATCCATTTATTGGAAATCAACCCAGCTTTAACTACAAGCTTTATTTGTGTTTCATAAAACTGTGTGTACATAAGTATCCTAAGAGAATCTCATATAATCACTTAAATAATCAATGCATAAGTAATGTTTCATGACATATAATTTTCCTTATCATGGCATCATGTGGACACTCAAATTGTCTTTGATTTTGGAGTATTTTGAGCTTGAGATCAGGGAAGCTCTAACTGCTATGTATCTAAGTGGTAGCTAGGACCCTTATGCCCATTATAAAACCATCAAACAGCAAACAAAAGGATTGTACTAAGGGCTGTGCTCAGTACACAGTTCTTCTGTGTTCTAGCAAGGGATGATATGTTTGGTGCTGTTTTCGCCACGCTCACACTTTCATCTTCATTGGAAGCTGCACTGTGTGTGCCCACGTGTCCCTCAGTCATTGGTGAGATCAATTGGTGAGGTCATCATCACCACATGCCCACGCGTCCCTCAGTCATTGGTGAGGTCATCATCACCACATGCCCACGCGTCCCTCAGTCATTGGTGAGATCAATTGGTGAGGTCATCATCACCACATGCCCACGCGTCCCTCAGTCATTGGTGAGGTCATCATCACCACATGCCCACGCGTCCCTCAGTCATTGGTGAGGTCATCATCACCACATGCCCACGCGTCCCTCAGTCATTGGTGAGATCATCATCACCACATGCCCACGCGTCCCTCAGTCATTGGTGAGGTCATCATCACCACATGCCCACGTGTCCCTCAGTCATTGGCGAGGTTATCATCACCACATGCCCACGTGTCCCTCAGTCATTGGTGAGGTTATCATCACCACATGCCCACGTGTCCCTCAGTCATTGGTGAGATCAATTGGTGAGGTTATCATCACCACATGCCCACGTGTCCCTCAGTCATTGGTGATGTTATCATCACCACATAGCGCATATCCCAAAACAGCAATGCTTAAATTATTTTCAATAAAGTAAAGAAAACACCTTTTAAAATTTGCTTCTTGAAATATTTCTGCTTTGGGATTGAGTGAGCAGGAAGTGAGGAGGTAAACTGTGAAGTGGGCAGAGATGGAGAACAAGATTAAACTCTGTTGTCTGTGTTGTTAGGCTTCAGTACCACTTTTACTTTAGTCAAACCAATGGCAAGATGCTTTAGGTATTGAATTCATATCAGTTTTCAACTAAGGAATGAGGACTTTTTAATTGAAAAGAATGCTAATAATTTTAATATTGAAAGATGTATGAAGTTGGAAAAAGATACACCTGTAGCTAGAGTTTTCTTGCCTGGCCCACAGTCAAGACAAATCTCTCTCACCCGCCAGTCCCACAGCCACTCAGACCCAACCAAGTAAACACAGAGACTTATATTGCTTACAAACTGTATGGCCGTGGCAGGCTTCTTGCTAACTGTTCTTATATCTTAAATTAATCCATTTCTATAAATCTATACCTTGCCACATGGCTTGTGGCTTACTGGCATCTTTACATGCTGCTTGTCCTGGTGGTGGCTGGCAGTGTCTCCCTCACTCAGCTTCCTGTTCTCTTAATTCTCCTCTCTGTTAGTCCCGCCTATACTTCCTGCATGGCCACTGGCCAATCAGTGTTTTATTTATTGACCAATCAGAGCAATTTGTCATACAGACCATCCCACAGCACTTCCCCTTTTCTTTTTTTTCAAAAAGGAAGGTTTTAACCTTAACATAGTAAAATTACATACAGTTTGGGAATTTGGGCGTAGCTTCTCTTACTACTTCCTGCTGGAGGGGGGTGCTGTATCTTATGGGGACACAAAGAACGTTTTAGGATTATGGAGTAGTCCATGAGGCTGTATTGTCTGAGCCAGTTGCCTTCAAACCGTTCTGGATGTTGGATCATCTGTGCCATGGTGTCATCGGAGACCTTTCAGGGGGTCTTGGCTGGTCAAACCTGATGTATTTTAATCTGGAACAAATCCATAGCCTCTGGCTTTCTGTGGAAACAAAAGCAGAGCTTCCTTTCCAAAGCAACATATCCTTACATCCAAATTTTGAAGTCAAGGTACCTTTAAAATATACATTTTGGCATAACTCAACAGCTTTTGCAATCAAATGTTTTTCTTCAGTTACGAATATCAAAGAGAACATAATCCAGATTCTCTGTGTCGTAGCCATCTTTACATGGCTTAGTTTTTTATATACCTTGAGCCTATTGCTTTAAACTGCAGCAGTCTAAGACTGAAACGGCACTATGGCTGCTGGCTCTGCCCACTTCAGCTTCCCAACATGTCAGTGATACGTTTACCGCCAGCTCTGGGAGCCTTTGTGGGTCTATGCTTCTTTCAAAGCAGCGTGTAGCTCAGAAACCTCTTTTTTTGTTTTGTACTAGCAAAGGCTAAATCCACCACGCAGCTTAATGTGCCACTTGCAGAGGCCTCATTCCCGCCATACTGCAGGTGGAGCGCGCACGTCAAGAACCCACCATAGTAGCTCAAACCAGCAGGCTGCCGCTAACTTTAGAGAGACAACTGGGAACTGTTTTTAGCTCTGTTTTAGAATCTTTTTACTCAGGTTTAGGTGGAAACTCTTGCCAACACGTTGGGCACCATTTGTAGATAGAGTTTTCCTGCCTGGCCCACAATCAGGACAAATCTCTCTCACCCGCCAGTCCCACCCACAGCCGCTCAGACCCAACCAAGTAAACACAGAGACTTATATTGCTTACGAACTGTATGGCTGTGGCAGGCTTCTTGCTAACTGTTCTTATATCTTAAATTAATCCATTTCTATAAATCTATACCTTGCCACGTGGCTTGTGGCTTACCGGCGTCTTCACATGCTGCTTGTCTTGGCAGTGGCTGGCAGTGTCTCCCTCACTCAGCTTCCTATTCTCTTAATTCTCCTCTCTGTTAGTCCCGCCTATACTTCCTGCATGGCCACTGGCCAATCAGTGTTTTATTTATTGACCAATCAGAGCAATTTGTCATACAGACCATCCCACAGCATACACCCCTTTACACTTTCTGAAACTCAGTATTCTTTTTGGTTTTATAGAATTCCTGTGAAGATATGGTGTGAGAAGATATGGAAAGGGCCTGTCTCAGGCTAAGAAATTTTATCTTCTTGGGCACCAATCTGGTACCAGACTAAGATAGGATGAGGCAAATGAGGTAAGTGTGCAAGGTTTCAGGGTAAACTCAGTCTTAGAGTCACGCACAGAACCAGAAGTCCCATCCCATTGGCCAATCTAGACATCACATCTTATTTCTAAGCAATATTACTAATTTTATTCACCAAGGATATTTAATTCTTCAATTAAATATAAGGAAAATTGACATGGAATATAATTTTGTGAATGAATATTTCTTCAGTCTCCCACCAAGAATGTGCATTTTCTCTCTCTATTCTTTCCTTCATATTCTAGAAACTCCATTTTATACTCTTCAGCCTTACTCACTCTTTAGATTTTATAATTTGTCTCTATGCTCATGGTGGCTCATGCTTGTCTTAACTCATCTCTCTACTTGAAACCATTTATCACTGAGACAGTATTCTAGTCTGTGCAAAGGTATATAACTGCATTAGTCAACTTGCTATTACTGCATCAAAATACCCAAGGCAGTCATCTTAATCAGAAAATAGGTTTATTCAGCTCAGTCTTAGAAACTCAAGAGTATGATGTTTGCATTGGGCTCAAGTCTGTGAATATCCCATGGCAAATAGTAGACAGTAGTAGTAGCAGAACATGCTGAAACAACTTGTCACATCTCGAGTGGATAGCAGTGGATTCTAGATAAGTCCAAACTCAGGTTTTTTTTATAATGAACACTCTCAGTGAGAATGGCCAAGGAGTTCTAAGAGCATTTCTGGCTAAGGGCACACATCGAGTGTCCTCTGGACCTCCCATTAGTCCCAGCCTCTCAAAGGTCCATGCCATCTATCAGTATTGACATTCTAGGGACCCAGATCTCTACATGAGAACCTTGGGGGGGGAACACAAATTATAGCAATGTCCAACAACATATGATTATTTGTACTCAGTTACTGTCCAATAAACAATTGAGGATTGAATGGACATTACTTCTGTGTGAAGAACAAGGCTCAGTTCATCTATGCTGGCTCTAAAAAGCTAGTTACTTCAAAATATGGGTGGCACCTATTTTTAATTATTATTCTTTAAATTGCTTCAAGATCATTTTTTTGTTTTTTAATTTTTCCTGATAATATAGAGATTTTGCCATTTTGACAATTATTTACTCATGGAGGCTCCAGAAAGCAAAGTCTCTTTCTGTGTTGGTGGAACTCATGAATCAGTGTCCTGGCCTGCCTTCTTCCTGTTGTCTCACAGCCTCACACAGTCCTGGGTCTTGGCTTTTGTCTCCCTGACAACAGCCACAGGTAACCTGATGTACATTTCCTAGTTTGTTCAAATGAAGCTGAGAGTCTTCCTTTTCTCCCCTAAGCTATGGTCGGCCCTCTAAATTAAAACATTCCTCCCATTGCTCAGCCCTGTGATTCAGTAGAGGGCAGGCCCTGATTCTTTAGAGTAATTAATGGATCCTTGGGGCCTACACCTGCTTCTGTGCTCTCTACGATTCGAGGCAGGCTTCTGTCACCAATGGAACACCACTTCTGCATGTGGAAACAGGCAATCTTGCAATTGGAAGCTGTCTTCAA